>PVKH010000520.1:0-37040 GCA_004027955.1 Chaetophractus vellerosus
CATCCACTCCCCAATGAGAAGTGGTTTTTTTTGTTTGTTTTGTTTGTTTTTAGGAAGTACCGGGGATTGAACCCAGGACCTCATATATGGGAAGCAGGCATTCAACTGCTTGAGCTACATCCGCTCCCCGAATATGTTTTTAATGTATCTTTTCTTTAATGTATTTTTTGGGTCTAACTTCTGTCCTGTTCCTGGAATAAATAAGGGAAAAGAAATAAGTTGTAAATATGCTGGCAAGAGCCCAAACATCAATGTTTGAAAACAAGTAAGTTTCAATTGGTAAAATTTCCATTCAAAGGCAGACTTTTACTATAGAAATATGGTTGTTTCAAAGTAAGCCATAGAGTTTGGGCTGGGGATTTCTTATAAATCAGGATGATCTTAACTGTATGACCTTGGAGACAGACTCATGCAGAATATTCTTTCTGAGATATAAGTATGATCAATTAAATTGTGCTTGTGGCATAATCCCTGTTCTTTCCTGCCTGCTTTTTCAGTTCAAAAAGAATTATGCCCTTTTATATGCTTTAAATTCAATTGTCTATAAAGTGGGGGATCGATCTATTCACCTATATATCTCATGCATATAAATTGAAAATCTGATTTATAGGAGTGTACAATTAAGAGGGATAAATAGTTTTTTAAAATATTGAAAAATCCAGAAAAATTACAGTATGCTTTTGTTGAAATGCCCAAGTATAAGACTATTGCTAATTCCATTGTCCTATTAGTTTCTCATCTTTTAATAATATGAAAATGTTTAGATGTTTTTTTTTTTGAGGGTGCAGGGCACTGTAATATCATTTCTCTTTCTATCACAGCATCAGGTGTAGTCTGATTTCCTTCTTTAACTTCACTTTCTCAGTCTTGCTACTCATTTTAGGTAAAGTGTAAAAAAAATTCCCAAGAACCTTGCCTTTACAAAAGGTCTCCAGCTTTTTTTTCTTCAGGAGTAGTATGATAGATTCAAATAAAATATTAGGAGAATTTAGCCATGCCATATCCTGACAGTAGAAACAGAGCCTGGTTTCTTGGGACACTACTGACCCTTTAAATGCTTAAAAGAGGAAAAATGAATGAAGTACTGATGGTTGCTACAACATGGATGAACTTTGAAAAGATTATCCTAAGCCAGTCATAAAAGGCCACATATTGTCTGATTTCATTTATTTGAAATGTTCAGAGTAAGCAAATCCTTAGAGATAGGAAGTGGATTAGTGTTGCCAAGGGCTTGGATGAGAGGGGATTGGTGAGTGACTTCTAAGGGGTGCTGGGTTTCTTTGGGGGTGAAGAACGAGAACTGAAACATTGTGTTGTTGCTATAATTGCAAAATTCTATGCATATAAGGCCAAAGTGTATACTTTAAAAGGGCAGATTTTATGATACGTGAATTATATCTCAATAATGCTGTTATTTAAAAATATTTGAAAGAGGAGCTATAACATGACAAACTAGATAATTGCACACTGAGCTAATAAAGGGCCATATTCACCATGAAGGCATCAGGAACCGAGATGAGAGTTAACCAATTCTGAAAAATAGTGGCAACAGATAAAAGTTACTGAGTTACAGCTATGAGAGTAGCTCAGTTGTAGGGTAATGATTCTATGTCTTCCAGGGTAAAGAACAAATACTGCAGGCTTGTCTGGCATCTAATACCCTTAGATGTATTTCTTTTAAGGGGTTTGGAAAATAAATCATAGACCAGTATGCCAGTAAGAGAAATTTGTTACTATGTATTACAAAAAAGAAGAAAGGACAAGGTTACCTCAGTTTTAATGGAATAATAGGTAAAAACATACCCTACATTTCTCTACGTTTATATAAGGCTTTATATTTGGCAAAACATTTTTGCATTTATTTATATCTTCATTCCAACCTTATGGAGCATCTAGGGCAGGTGGTGTTAGGCTTATTATATGAAGAAGAAAAATAAAGCCCACATATATATTGTGAGTTGCTTAAGGCCTTGCTAGTAGCAATTATTGATAGAGACAAGACTAAAATCCAAATTGTCTTGCTCTAAGTAAATTGTTCTTTCAAGTAAACAAGATGAAAGATCCTGATTCTTGCAGCTTATGATGAAATGACCTGAATAAATTCCACAGCACATCTGGTTCAGTTATTTTTGTTATTTTAATTAATGGATTGTCAAATGGCTTATAAGCAAATCTTCTATCATTGTGGCTAAAAATGGTGAATCAACTGAAGCAACACTCATTATATGACTATGTATAAATTTGACTGCAAATTTTAGAGTTTCCTACCCTCTAAGTAGGGCTATACGTCTCTCTTCCAGCCAAGCTTTCCTTTCAGTTGAACAGTTGACAACAAAAATCATATAATCAACATATGGCTAGCAAGGAGAAGAGTAGAGAGGAGGTGGAGGAGTAATTGGATCTCACACCTGGAAGTCAGAGGATGCTGGTTTAAATTCTAGGTCTGTTTGTGTTGTTTTGGTGTATTACTTGACTGGTTCAGCACAGTCCTAGGAAATGGGATTACCGAAGCTTACTTTCCTACTTTGTGAAGAGGAAATAAGGGTAGTAAGGCATTGGCACTGTAGTAAGGTCAACAATGTTAATATTTGTATATTTGAATCTGGGTGATGAAAGCAGGAAACAGAACATAACGAACAATAACCATAGTCAGAGCAGCAGTGGTTTCCACATTGCTATCAATGTGTTACTCACACGAGAATGTTGATTGTATTTAAAATCTGTATCTATGTTTTCTATGACAATAATTGCAAATTTTTGTTGTCAGGGCCACTTCACACTGTGAAAAATTTTGAAGGACTCCAAAATAGAATTGCCAGATGAAATACAGGGCATGTAACATTTGGGGCATAATAATACTAAAAAATATGTGTTGTTTATTTAAATTCAGACATAACCAGGCATCCTTTTTTATATCTGAACTTCATTTTTTCACAAACACTCTCCCTTCCCCCTTCCTTCCAAATTCCCTTTCCTCATTAATCTCAAAGCGGTTTTATATTTCTGCAAATTTGTCATTTTCAGTTTTCTCATATAAGTGGACATCCTGGTTGTTTGGTTTTTGTTTTTGCTAAATCTGGCAACCCTTCCCCAAAGAGCTTTTGCTGGTGTAAATTATTTCTATTGATATTTAACACATTACAAATGAAGTTATTTTGAAATATTTATTAATTTAAAAATAATAGTAATGAGTCAATTGCCTTTTAATATTAAAATCTTATTTTTAAGAAAAATAACTGTTTTTCCCCTAAACAAAAATAATTTAGTAAGAATAGTAGTATTGATTTAAATTTGGGCCAATTTCTTAATGGTTGGCTTAATAGAAGACAGGTGGATTCTCATAACTACTTTTGCATTCAATCTGTTGAGATATTGCACATCATGTAGCTCCTGGGAAACCCCAGTATATACTCATGAAAGGATGAGAAAGGGACAAATAACATATTAATATTATTATGAAAAGAGTTTTGAATTCACAGAGACATGCAGGAATCCTCAAAAACACTTTGAGAATCACCATTCTATCACTACGGCTTCTGGTTTGATTAGAAAGTCCTTTTCCCTCTGCTTGACTTTTCATATCACCCCTTGTGTAATATACCTTCTCATATCTACTAGCACAAAGACAATGCTACTACAAAAATCATCTTTCATTAATTAATCCCAGAAAGACCCAATGGAAATACAATATGTTCACTGTGATATTTTATAGGACATATAGAACTTAAGGTTTAGGGTTCTAAACCTTTAATAGAATCCTTCTTAGACAGTAGAAGTTTTCAGTGTTTATGTGTGTATTTGTATGTGTATTCATATTTCATATCTAAAAAACAATAAAAATAGCCTATTTTATGTAGCATTATGTATTTGTGGCAGGAATGGCAATAGTCATTGTGTACTTTTTATATTCCACCTACCGTCTGGTATGTGTGAGAACCTTGGAAAGCCTGTCTCTGCCTTCCTTATCCCAAATTCTTTACAGATGTATGTGCAGGATCAATGCACAAAGGGATTAAGGCAAAAAACAACATTGAGCAGTATCTCCACTAAGGTTATCTGAGGCAGTTTAGAAACAGTCCTGAAAATGGCTGAAGTCAGAAACAAAATATAAACTGTTAAATACGTTAATCCATATGCTACCAAATGTGTCGCAGAAAAAACACTAGGCTCCTATACATGTTTTAAGGCACTTGCGCTATCCCACACCCAGGCCCTAAATTAAAGCAATGGAGACTCTGGGAGTTCAGGGGCAGGTACACTGATGTAGTCACGGTCCATAGCCTCAGAAAGCGAGCTCACAGTGTAGGCTGCTTTATCTTGCCCATTTCGTCCACATTTAGGGGACTAAGCACTCACAAGATCTGGAAAGACACATACTGAAGCAAGCACAGATTAATCTTGCCACCTTCTGCGCTAGACTGTCCAGGACTCATAAGGAAAATAGCCATGATCTTGGTGCGTGCATAGTAATTAAGATCAGTGCACTTAGGAACAAGTATAGTTTATATGTTTCCACACTGCTCTGTGCTTTAAGTATTCAAATGTTAGGCATAGTTCTGGGATCTGTTGCTGAAATTTAGGACCCTGAAAGTTTCTTAAGCCATCTTTGCACTAAAAGGAAACTTATCTTTACAGTCACCTGCTGGTACAGATAACCTGTGTTTTGGAAAAGTGAAACCCATTTACTGTATCTTGATGGTGACAACTCACCAGCTGTGCAAACAGAATCTGCCAGAAGGATACTTAGCAGCTATACTGCATACCCTGGAAATAACTTCAAAAAAAAAAAAAAAAAAAAGAAAACCAGGCATAATCTGGCAATATTAAAACAAATAGAAATTTCTTGCCAGGTTTTATTGATTGAAGTAAAAGGACACGAGAATTCTTACAGAACAAAATAACAGGTAGTAACATACCCATGACGAGTCATGAATAAGGTAAACAAAGGAATCCTAAAACTAATGTTTGGAAAAAATCACTGTAACTGGATGGGCCAAATTAACAAATTCTGATTTGGGAAGTATCTTGTAATAATTATCTTTTGCTTAAATCAAGTAACTTCCCTCTCTTGAAAAAAAAATCTTAAGAATAAACAAGTTAGACTTTTTGAAAAGCTCCTGGCTTAAATCCAGATACACAAAGGCAAAGCCTAGATAAATGTGAAAAAGATTCTCCAACTCAGCAGCTCTATACAGATTTTCTAGGCAAGAGAAAGTGGACGGATGATATCTACAGTTGGGCTAGAGGCCGTTCTCTGAAAATCAAAATTGTCTAAACTTGACTAAGTTTTGTTTGATCAATTCCAGTCCTTTTCTGAAATTAGATCTAATTGTCCTGTGACCTATTGGCCAAAAGATTCATTCTTTTATCTTGTCTATCAGATTTATTCTCCAGAGTTAGTGTATTTTGATACAGGTAAAGAATCATAACCCCTTATAACATAACATGGTTTATAACCCCTTAAATCGTAAACTCTTGGAACAGAATTTTGTGTCAAATATGGCAACAAATGGACATTGCGACAACAGATAAAGGCCATTATGTATCCTGCCATAACCTACAGAATTGGGTGGGAAAGAGAGTAAGCTACAATGTAAACTATAATCCATGCTTAGTGGCAATGCTCCAAAATCTGTTCATCATTTGCAATGAATGTACCACTGTAATGAAAGAAGTGTTAATGTGGGGAAAAGTGGGAGGTGTGGGGAGTGGGGCATACGGGAATCCCTTAATTTTTTTATGTAACATTTTATGTAATCTAAGTGTGTTTTAGAGAAAATAAAAAATATATTTAAAAAAAGAAGTAATAGTAATAATAAACCTGTTCTTTTTGGTTTTCTTACTGCTTCTAGAATACTTTTGCTAGATGAGACTCAGAAACTTTGTATTTCTTAGACCCCAACAGTGATGTCAAGTTGGCAAAGTAGACATAATAGATGCCTGTCAATGTTTGTGACAATTGTTTTCCCAACAGAACACAAAACATTTAAATTGTTTTTCATAAATGAGGGGATCAGTTTGTACTATAATTAAGTAGTAGGTATTTGGCATTGGAAATCCATAGTGAGACAGAAGTAGTTCTTGTCCTGAGAATGAGCTGACCCACAGAATAATAGCCTATTTATTATTCAGTTGTTTTGCAAAAAAATATTTCTGATATTAAACAATAAATTGCATATGAGTTATAGCCTTGTGGTTACAAAGCATGTTTGCTTTTTATTTTCAGCCTCTTACTCACTCTTCGTATTATCATTTATAGTATAAGTACTTGAAAGAATATTGTCAATGATAAAATGCTCTTCAAATGTTGGCTATCTCTTAACACCTGCTTTCCCCTATTTTATGTTCTTATTTAGATCCTTTCATTTTTCAAATAGTTCTCACAAAGTACCAGGCAAAAGTAAGGGCCAGGACTGAGGCTAATTCTAGGGAACATTCCACTATTGATCTGAGGTAGACCATGAGGCCTGAATGGAGAACTGGAGAACTGCTGTCAAGGACACCTGCAGCTTCTAAATAGTAATGCACCTGTCTCCATGGGAAAGGTCAGCTACTATCAAATGCTTAAATTACCACTGCCTCAGGTGTGGTGCAGTGGCACCTAACCTGCTCTTGCCTGCAAGACTCCCATTGTCTTAAAATTAAAAATTGTTTTTTATAATTCTGTTTGGTTAACATTTATTTAAATAACTTTTTTGTGATATGAGGCAACGCTAATACCCTTTTACTAACACGATGAGGCTAAGTTGAACTGATGACGAATAATTTCTGACAAATCAATGTGGTACTGCCAGAATTTATAATATGCTCAGGTGAAGTAAGGCTTTCCCATTCCTGAGGCAAACGAGTGGGGAATAGGGTTGAAGTGCCCTCTATTAGTAGAAAGGGAGCATAGAATTGCAGGTTCTCTCTCATTGTCTACTGAGAAATCCCATGAAATGAACCTTGGCTACACAGCTGTCTTCAGATCACATAGCATTTTATTTTCTTTTCCTTTGTTATCTTTTCAAGTGCATGATGCATTTTTCCAAAAGACCATTTTCTTTTGCTGGACATCTTTTCTTCAAAGAATTATTTTGGAGTTGATTGAAAATTTTGCACTTTGACCTGAGCCATTTGTTAGAAAGGTCGACGACTTTGATTTGCAGTTTAATTGTCATCTTTAGTAGGATGACTTTGAATTCTACTTCCAAGCTAACAAAATGTCGGTCAAGTTGTTCTGAGATACCATTTGACCCCTTGTTCAGATAATACAGTTTAGAAAATGATGACAATTGATGAAGTTTTCTTTTTTTTTTTTTAATATTTCGAACCCACACTAGCACTAAAAGAATATATTCAGTTTTTTTTATTATATAAATTTCTCATGGTGGTAAAAGACTACATTTTGACTCATCGTTATTTGCTGAATAACTTTCAAACACATCTTCCATAGAGTGATGTGTAATAATTTCGTTTGGAGGTTTTTTTAATTTAAAAATCAGATTAGATTTAAAGGACAGTGGTTCTGATTGTATGTTGCCTTATGGGAGAGGCATGTGTGCTTCCTTGGCATTTGTAAGTAGCAAATATTTTGCTAAATGTGGTGTTGAAAAAAACGACCAAGCATGCTGATAAATGGTCGTAAAAATGAAAGGTTCACAGATGGTGTTATCATCTGAGTTGTTTAATTGCAGATTTCCTAGGCTTTCCTATTGTGATTTCATTCACCTTGCTCTGTTTTAGTCCCAAGAATACCAGTATCTATGCAGAAATTATTTTTAAATTCTAGTATATATTTTTCTATTATTCCTTAAAAACTGAGGATGTATCTTCCTCTTAACACTATCTTCCAGTTTTCAGCAGAGTAGAATAATACACTTCCTCTAGTAGGTATTCAAAGCATATTTTTGACTAATGTTTGTTTTACTGTCATGAGTGTTGTCTTCATCATTTAAGGCATATATTTCCAGGTTTAATATTTCCTTTTTTATTTTCCCTTAGCTCCACCCGCTGGCTTCTCTTTATTTGCCATGGCTCTTTTTTTATTTCTTACGGCAACATCTACAATAAAAGATTGACTCCTTTTCAAGTCAATGCTTCAGGAGTTATTTCTTGGGAAGATTCCAGCATTCCTTTATTTATTCATTCTAAAAAACATATATGAAAGATTTACCATACTAGAAATTACACTTAGTGCTTGAGATTCAAAATCCAAAACTTGTATCCATTTGAGGGGAGAATTAGAACTGCTAGGTGGGGAAACTTTAGAACTCATGTGGAGCGCTGAGCAGCTGAAGTGAATCAAATAGACCTCATAATTGGTTTTCAAAACGAGTCAATGCTTCCATCTCATTATAAAGACCAAAGAAGAAAGATGGAGGTAGAAGTTAGGGTGGCATATCTGAAGGTTTCATGTTAATGCCTTTTGTAGATATTGACCTGTCTGTAATTAGATCTATTGTTTTATTTATTCTACACTTAACCCCATGAGGTACGCAAAGAAGGTATAATGGGCTCATTTTATAAGTGAATCTTTAGGAGGCTGTGTGTGTGTGAAAGAAAACCAGCAACTATCAGCCCACACTCTTCTTATAAGAGGTATTTCTTATGTTTATTTTTTATAAGTTTATATGCTTTAGAAACAGGTATAGACATAAAGCAAGAATAGAGAAAATCATCCAGACTAAACAATTTTAACAAAAATTTATTTTGATGAAGAACCACCTCACTCTTTCTTTTTTTTTCAAAAAGAAAGACAAAATTGATAACTTAAAAAAAAACAGTTATTACATAGTGTGAACATTGTACATTTATCTTTATATTGTTTATATTCCCTGTGTCCATTCTCAGTTTCCGCCTGAGAAAAGTGGGGATAATCATACCCTACTTTGTAGATTTGTTGTAAAAATCGGGTAAGTTCAGACAGGTAAAGCACTCAGAGCAGTGTCTTATGCCTTGTAAGTTCTAAGTGTTCATGATTGTTATTATTTTTAGCGTTGAGGCCATTGTCGTCGTTGTTTTTAATACTGCACTGCTGCTGGTACTTCCTCCTCCAAAGGACTAGTGCTGAACTCCATGGTGATGGGAGAGAGCCCTGGCAGTGGGCCTGAAGGTCAAGGAAATGTCACACAGTTAACAAAGAACCCAGAACTGGGAAAAGAACTCAGATTCTCTAGCCAGGGGTGTTCTGCGTTAATGCTCTAAAATTCTGTTTTCCTAGTGAAAGGGAGATTTTATAAGTATTGTTGCAGAATAATCAGTCTTATGAACTTGGACAATTTTTCAATTAAAAGATTATAATGAGTGTTTATTTTATGCCGGGTCCCTTGGTTAGTGCTTTAAGTGCTTTAGCTAATTTAATAATTACAGTGCTATCGGCACTATTCCGCATTACAGATGTGTAAACTTAGGACTAGAGAGGCTAAAATCTTGCAAGAATAAATGACTAGTAAATGTTATAACCAAATCACAATGGTGGGATTAAATGAAAATCCCAAACTTGTGTTTGTGTTCTTAAAATTCAGTGAAAATTCATATAAATCACTATAAATCGATCAAATGAATTCATTGAAAGTGTTACATACGAACAAAAAAACCCTGCAAATTGTTAATTGTCTCAATGATGATTATGAATCTTTAGCTTGGAATATGTGCCACACTTTTATAATTCTGATAATATCCATCCAGAAGAACAGGAGTTTCTGGCAAATATGGAAAGGAATAGTGACTATTAAGTTCATAAATTGTTTACTTCATTACTGAGTCTTAGAAATATTTACTGGTAGACTTTTTTAAGAGTTTTTTTTCTTTATTAGAGAAGTCGTGGGTGTATAGAATAATTCCATACACCACGCCACCTCTAAACCCTTGCCTTTGTGTGGAATATTTCTTACAACTGATGATAACACATTTTATTGTTTTATTTCCTAGCACCATTTGTACTATTAATTAAAATCTATGGTTTAACTTAGGGTTCACTGTTTTAGTAGTGTTGTTCCATGGATATTTAAATAAAAAATTACTCTGTTACCATATATACATAAGGTAATAAAATAAAAATTTCTAGCTTTGTGTATCTAACATTTCCCTTTTAATTGTATTAATATATATTTGTGCCATTAATCGTATTTGCAATATTGTGCTAACATCACCACCATCCATTAGCAAAACATTTCCATCATTCCAAATAGAAACATGTACATTTTAAGACTTAGCTTGCCATTTCCTATGCCCACCCTTTACCCTGGTAACCCATATTCTAGATTCTGACTCTATGAATTTGCTTATTCTGCTTGTTTCAAATCAGTGAGATCATAAAATATTTGTCCTTTTGTGTCTGGCTTTTTTCCCTCAACATGATGTCTTCCAAGTTCATCCATGTTGTCGCCTGTGTCAAAACTTCATCCACTTTTATGGCAGAATAATAGTCCATTGTGTGTATATACCACATTTATTTATCTATCCATCAATTGATGGACACTTGGGTTGCTTTATCTTTTGACAGTTGTGACTAATGCCACTATGAATATCAGTGTGCAGATATCTGGTTAAGTCCTTGCTTTTCGATTCCTTGGGGTATATACCTAGTAGTGGTATTGCCAGGTAGTTCTATATTAGCTTTCTGAGAAATTGACAATCTGAATTTCACAGTGGCTGCACCATTTTACATTCCCACCAGCAATGAATGAGTGTCCTGTTTCTCCACATCCCCTCCAACACTTGATATTTTCCATTCTTTGAATAGCAGCCCTTCTAATGGCTGTGAAATGGTATCCCATTGTGTTTTTAATTTGCATTTCTGCAATGGCTGATGATGTTGAGCATCTTTCATGTGCTTTCTGGCCAGTTAGATGTCTTCTTTGGAGAAATATCTGTTCAAGTCTTTTGCCCATTTTTTAACTTTTTTTTAGGGGGAGCTTTTTGTTGTTCAGTTGAAGGATTGATTTATATATTCTGGATGTAAAACCTTCATCAGATATGTGGTTTCCAAATATATTCTCTTATAATACAGGTTGTCTTTTTACTTTTATGATAAAGCCCTCTGAGATGCAAAATTTTAATTTTGATGAGGTATCATCTATTTTTTTCTGTTGCTACTTATGCTCTGGGTATAAAGTCTAAGAAACCATTTCCTAACAGAGGTTCTGAAGATGCTTCCCTGTGTTTTCTTCTAAGAGTTTGATCATTTAACCTCTTATATATAGGTCTATGAACCATTTTGAGTTGATTTTTTTATAAGGTGTGAGGTAGAATTCCTCCTCTTTTTGGCAAATTGAGATCCAGTTTTTCTAGGACAATTTGTTGAGGAAATTATTCTTTCCCAATTGAGTGGTCTTTCCTGTGTCTCAAAAATCAGTTGGCCACAGGGACAACCAGCAAGATGGCGACAGAGTAAGGAGCTCCTAGACTCAGCTCCTGCTATAGGGCAGTTGGTGATCACCCAGAACTCTAAAGTATCTCTCTGGGGGCTCCAGGAGACCAGAAGAGCATCCTGCAACATCCTTGAAAGAATGGAAGGAGACTGCCCATCTGCAGAGAGGATTCGTGAGTAGAGCCCTCCATGCCCTGGAGGCTGGTGCCCACCCTCCACTGGAGACACAAGCTGCCTTGGGTGCTGTTCCATGGCTGGAATTAGAAGCTCTGCTTCCCAAAATGGGGGCAGAAGAGACAGTTGGGCACCAACTTCAGCTACTGATTAGTAAATTCTGTGGCCTAAAGTATAATCCTAAGAACAGGTAAAGTTTGAACCTGTCCAAGTAGGAAAGATGCTGGTAGCTGCCATTTTAACTCTGCCCCTGGCATGAGGGGAAGCCGGGCTGACTGAAAATCACAATGATGGCAGAGACTGGTTTCTTTCACCCAGATTGGCCTGTAGCCCCAGCCTAGGCTTCAGCCCCAATTCTAGCAGGGAGGAAGCTGATGGGCCCCGCACCAGCCTATCCAGGTAACTGCAAGTACATTCAACTGGCACAGACTGAATAGTCAGCAGTCTACTAGGGCAAGTGCACTCATTTTGCACCTGCACAGCATAGATTGCTACCCACACCTGCAGCTCCATCCCTGCACCAGGTAGGGGAGAAAGGGGCTTGAAGCTTCATCAGTCTCTCTGGGCAATTACACTCTAGGCCTGCACAACATGGATTATTCCACACAGCTGTGGCTCTTTCCTTCAACCTGGCAAAGGAGAAAGGTGGGAGAAGCTTCCTTGGTCCCTGGGGCAATGAGGGCAACTTGAGCCTCCATAGCTTGCAGCAACAACTACAACCTTGGCTATTTCTACACAACCAGCAATGGAGAAAGGGCAAGAAATCCCTAAATTAAAGAGAGAAACTCCACCCAGAATAAATACATCAGTAAGCCAGATGCCAAGGCACCAGCAAAAAATTACAATCCAGAACAAGAAACCAGAAGATATGGCCCAGTTAAATGAACAAGATAGGCCTCCAGATGACATAAAGGAGTTGAAAAAACTAATCATAGATGTTTAAATAAATCTCCTTAATAAAGTCATTGAGATGGCTTAAGAGATTAAGGATGTTAAGAAGATATTGGATGAGCACAAAGCAGAATTTGAAGGCATACATAGAAAAACAGCAGATTTTATGGGAAAGAAAGGTACAATAAATCAAATTTAAAAAAACACTGGAATCATAAAATAGCAGATTAGAGGAGGCAGAAGAAAGGATTGGTGAGCTTGAAGAAATGGCCTCCAAATGTGAACATACAAAAGAACAGATGAAGAAAAGAATGGAAAAAATTGAACAAGTTCTCAGGGAACTAAATGACAAGAGACACGCAAACATACATATCATAGGTGTCCCAGAAGAAGATGAGAAGGGAAAAGGGGGTGGTAGGAATATTTGAAGGAATAAGGTAGAAAATTTCCCAACCCTATTGAAGGAGATGGATATCCATGTCCAAGAAGCACAACCTACTCCCATCAAAATAAATCTGAATAAACCAACTCCTAGACACATACTAATCAGAATAGCAAATGCCAAAGAAAGAGAGAATTCTGAGAGCAGCAAGAGAAAAGCAATGCATAACATATAATGGATACCCAATAAATTAACTGCTGATTTCTCACCAGAAACCATGGAGGCAAGAAGACAGTGGTATGATATATTTAAGATATTGTAAGAGAAAAACTTCCAGCCAAGAATATATCTGGCAAGATATAAGATTTTTTAAAAAATGAGGGTGAGTTTAGAATATTCACAGATAAACAGAAACTGAGAGAGTTTGTAACCAAGAGACCTGTTTTTCAGGAAATACTAAAGGGTGTGCAGTCTGAAAAGAAAAGACAGGAGAGAGAAGCTTGGAAAAGAGTCTAGAAATGAAGATTATATTGGTAAAATAACTAAAAGTGTCAAAAGAGTGGTGAAAATAAAATATGACAGATAAAACCCAAATCTTTTGGAATAAACTTAACCAATGATGTAAAGCGCTTGTATTCAGAATACTATAATTCATTGTTAAAAGAAATAAACTAAGACCTAAATAATTGTAAGAACATTCCCAAAGATTGGAAGATTAAATATCATTAAGGAGTCAATTCTACTCAAATTAATATACAGATTCAATGCAATCCAGATAAAAATTCCACCAGCATTTTTTAAATACATGGAAAATATGATTATCAAAATTGTTTGGAAGGATAAGGGGTTCTGAATAGCCAGAAACATCTTAAAAAGAAAAAGTGAAGTAGGAGGTCTCCAGTTCTGGTCTTTAAATCATATTACCTAGTTACAGTGGTAAAAAACAGTATGGTTCTGGAATAAAGATGGAGACATAGACGAATGGAAAAGAAATGATGATTCAGAAACAGACCCTCACATCTATGGTCAAGTGATTTTTGACTAGCCTGTCAAACCCACCCAGTGTGGGCAGAACAGTCCATTCAACAAATGGTGTTGAGAGAACTGGATATCCTTAACCAAGAGAAGGAAAGGACCCCTATCTTACACCTTATACAAAAATTAACTCAAAATGGATCAAAAACCCAAATATAAAAGCAAGAACCATAAAACTTCTAGAATAAAATGTAGGAAAATCTCTTCAAGACCTGGTGGTAGGTTGTGGATTCTTAAAAGAGATAAGAGGAGGGCTGAGATGGACTACTGATGTTTAATGTATGTAGAAGTTTTAACTAACTTTACTGTAAAAGTGTGGAAATGAATGGAGTTGATGGTAACACATTATAATGAGTAACAGCTGGTTTGTAAATGGGAATGTAGCTGAAAAGGGTAGTCTAGGGATGTAAATGCCAATTGAAAGAAAGCTAGATAATAATTTAGGGACTGATTTAACATAGTAAACCCAGGGGTAGGTGAGAATTGTGGTTGATGGTACAGATGCAAGAGTGTCCTTTGTGAGCTAGAGCAGATGTACATCACTGTTGCAGGAGGTGGGAATGTGGAGAAGCATGGGAAAAATATAACTGGAGTGACCTATGGACTGTGGTTAACAGTAATAATGTAATATTCATGCATCTAAGCCAAATATGTACTGTGTTGATAATGGAGGAGTATAGAAAAAGTGTGCCAAATGTATGCTATGGACCTGGTAATAGTCTGGTGAAAGTATCTCAAAATCTGTAACAAATGTTCTACCACAATATGGTGTATTGATAGAGGGGTGTCGTATGGGAATTCTGCACATTTTCATGATTGTTTCATAAGTACAACTTCTGTCATAAAAATATATTTAAACAATAATAATAGGGTGGGTTGGGGGAAAAATAAACCAAATGTAAGATAAGGACTATAGTTAGTAGTAAGATTTTGACAATATTCTTTCATAATTTGTAACAAATGTCTCACAACAATGCAAGGTGTTGGTGGTGGTTTGATGTATGGGACCCCTGTAGGAGGTTATGAATGTTTACTTTGCGAGTTCACAACTTTTACTATACATTTATTGTTTATGTATGTTGATGTATAAATGATATGTAATAATAATAATAATAATAATAATAGGCTGGGTTGGAGGAAAAATACACCAATGGTAAGATACTTTGGTTAGTAGAAGTATTTTCAGGATGCTCTTTAATCATTAGTTAAAAATGTTTCACAACAATGCAAGGTATTGGTGGTAGTTTGAGGTATGAGAGCCCTGTATGATGTTATGTATGTTAGATTTGTAAGTTCACAACTATTATTACACACATATTATTTATGTGTGTTTATGTATGAGTGATATCCTTCAATAATTTTTTAATTAAAAAAAATCAGTTGGCCATGCACGTGAGGTTTGGTTCCCGAGCTCTCAGTTTGATTCCATTCCTTTCTATGCCTGTCTTTTTCCCAGTACCATGCTTTGTCCCAGTACCATGCTTCTTTATCAAGATGATTTAGCTATGCAGAGCACCTTACACTTCCATATATATTTGATGGTTGACTTTTCCATTTCTTCAAAGAGAGTTGTTGGATTTTTATTGTGATTGCATTGAATCTATAAATTGTTTTGTGTAGGATTGGCATCTGACTGATATAAATTTCCCTTTCAGCACTGCCTTTGCTGTACCCCATAAATTGTTATGTTGTATTTTCATTTTCATTCATCTTAAGATATTTACTAATTTCACTTTTGATTTACTCTTTAACCTGTTGGTTCTGTTTACTTAACACATTTGTGAATTTTCCATTTTTCCCTCTGTTAATGATTTCTAGCTTCATTCCATTTTCATCAGAGGATACACATTGTATCATTTCAATATTTTTTAATTTATTGAGACTTGTTTAGAGACCCAATATATGGCCTATCCTGGGGAATGATCCTTGTGCACTGTAGAAGGTGCAGTGTCCTATATATGTCTGTCAGGTTTACTTGGTTTAAGTGTATCATTCTGTATTTCCTTGTTGATCTTCTGACTACATGTTCCATCCATTATTGAGAATGGTGTGTTAATTTCTCCTACTATTAATGTAAAACTGCCAATTTCTCCCTCAAATCTGTCAGTATTTGCTTCATATATTTTGGGGCTCTGGTCTTAGGTGAATTTATATTTATAATTGTTTGATCTTCCTATTGAATTGTGTTCTTTATTAGAATTTAATGATCATCTTTGTGCCCCATAACTGTTTTTGTTTTTGTTTTAATTTTTATTTTTAGAGAAGATTTAGATTACAAAAATGTTACATCAAAAATATAGGGGATTCCCATATAGCCCACCTCTCCCCTCCCACACTTTCCCACATTAACATCTTTCATTAGTGTGGTACATTTGTTACAATTGATGAACACATATTGAAGCATTGATACTAACCATGGACTACAGTTTCCATTACATTTTATACTTTGCACTGCAGAATTTTATAGGTTTTGGCAAAATTTATAATGGCCTGTATCTGTCATTGCAATGTCATGCAGAACAATTCCAATTTCCCCAAAGTACCCCATGTTATACCTATTCTTCCCTCTCCCTCCCCTCAGAACCTTTGGTGGCCACTGACTGTATGTCAATGATACAAGTCCTTCCATTGCTAGAATAATCATAAGTCTATTTAAGTCCATAGTTACATTCTCCCCTTATATTTGTTTATACCTCAATCTTGAAAATTTTGGGGTGGTGATGCCCACTCTGTTTCTGATTGAGAGGGGCTTAGATCCCATGGGGCAGATGGATGGAACTGTCTTGCTTGCAGTTGTAGATACTCTCTTATTTTTGGGATGGGCATTGCCCATCATCATTCTTTTGTTAGTTGTGTAATGGTTTGAGTTTGATTTAATTATGAATTCCAAAAATGTAGATTAGATTATGTTTGTAAACTAATCTGTTCATCTGGGCATGATTAAGTTATGAGTAGGGCGTTAACTGTCACGTCAGTGAGACGTTGAGCCCCACCCCTCAGTGGGCGTGGTCTCAAGTATAAAAGGATGAGAAAAGCAGATTGAGAGAAGCAGAGATTGGAGAGAAGCAGAGAAGAGATTTGGAAAGCAGTTCTGATGTTGGAGTGAGCCGTTCGCCTGATAGTCTACAGCTGAACTTGTGGTGAAAGCAGAAGCTAAGCCCGGAGAGAAACGCAGCCCCGGGAACAAAGGAATCTGGAAGCCTGAACCCTGGAGACGTCAGCAGCCATCTTTCTCCAACACGTGGACTTTGGTATGGGAAGAAATTTCTGTTTGTGGCCTGGTAACTGTAAGCTTCTACCCCAAATAAATACCCTCTTGTAAAGACCGACCAATCTTTGGTATATTTCAAAAGGCACACCTTTGGCTGACCAAAACAGTTGTCCTGGGTGAGTCCAATGAACTGGAGAGTAGGTGTTGCAACTCTGCTGAGATTAAGGGCTCAACCAGCATATGATCAACCTGAAGATTTAAGTTTCTGGGACATATATTTAATGAGTATATGCTAATTATATATTCAAATAAAAAGGACAGAATAGTCATGTGTAGGGAAATTGTAAATGAGTCTAACTCTGTTACAATGGGGAGCATATATTCCAAAGTAATGTCCATTGACAGGGTGCCAAATTCCTGACCTTGTCTGCCCTGCTTATAGTGTCTGGATATCTCTAGAGCCTTCAGGAGACCTGCTATTTGAGGCCTTGTTTACTGTGGCAGTCAATGAGATCCTGCTGAGATGTGCATAAGCGTAACCTCCGGAATCTCCTTCTGACTCACTTTGAAATCTCTTGGCCATAAAAGCTCATTTGTATTTCATATGTCCCCCATTTGGTCAAGGCCTTTTTCCAAATGCATCGCTAGTTGGTGCTTGGTAGTAATCCTCAGTGCCAGGGAGGCTCATCCCCGGTACTCATGTTCCACCTGGGGGTGGGGGGAAGGTAGTGCATTTATGTGCTGAATTTGGCTTAAAGGCCACATTTGAACAATAAGATTTTCAGGATGTAACTCTTAGGCAATATATAATACTAGGCTGTTTCAATTTCACAGGAAAAAGTTCATAAGTACAATCATCAATATCAAGGGCCTGGTGTAATGGTCTGTCTTCCTTCAATAGGCATCACCCTTGTATTCAGGGCATCCTTGCTGTCCTATTAGAGAATGTAACAGGACTCCCCAGGTTGGGGATTCGATATTCTTTTGGTTATTGTGTGGGTTTCACCCACTGAGACAACACCCCTTGAACACTTGAATATATTCCTATGTCTTAGAGACATGCCCCAGGTGTACCCTACCCCACACATCCCCCCTTCACTGTCACCCCACACCAGTGATCCTCCCTTGCCACAGTTGTGACCCTTCTGTGATCCAAAACCTCCCCCAAAACAAAGCCAAGAAATAAACATTAACATAATATGTAAAGAATATTAATAGGAAAAACAAATAAAAAACAAAAATTAAAAATTAAAAAAATAAAATAATTTCTTTTCCATTGTGGCTTTCATCACTATATGTTCTGATATATTTTACGTACAGTGACAATTTCTTCTGTATGTTCTCCCAGTGTCTTATGTTTTTCACTTTATCTTCAAAGAAGTTTTAGGTTACAGAAATGTCACATAGAAAATGTAGGGGATTCCCATATACCCAACCTCCTCCCCCTCTCCCAATCTCCCCTATTAATAACATTTTACATGCGTATGGTACATTTGTTACAATTGATGTACAAATATTCAAGCATTGTTACTAACCATGTTCAATGGTTTACATGATACACCTTACATGATACACTTTTAGAGGTTTTGACAAAATTTAAAATGTCCTGTATCCATTATTCCAGTATGATGCAGAACAATTCCAATGCCCTAAAATTGCCCCATGTTCCATCTGTTCTTGCAAATCTAGCTGGATAAAAAATTCTTGGCTTATAGCTGTTTCCTTTCAGCACTGCATGGATTTCATCCCACTGTCTTCTTGCCTCTTGTTTCTGATGAGAAATCAGCACTAAATGTAATTCAGACTCCCTTGTATGTAGTAAATTACTTTTCTTTTGCAGCTTTTAGAACTCTCTCCTTCCCCTTTGAATTTGATAGTGTGATCAATAAGATGGGGTATATTATTCTTCATGTTCGTCCTGTTTGGTGTTCTCTGAGCTTCTTGGATGTGCATATATATGTCTTTTGCTAAGTTTGGGAAGTTCTCTGTCATTATTTCTTTGACTATTCTGTCCCTTTCTCTCCCATAATGCCTAATGCCTAATGCACGATGGTATCACACACTTGTCTTAGGTTTTCACTTTTAATATTTCTTTTTTCTTTCTGCACTTCACCTTGATTCATTTCATGTGTCTTGTCTTCAAGTTTGCTGATTCTTTCTTCTACCTGCTCCAGTCTGTTCTTGAAACCCTCCTGGGTATTTTTCATTTCAGATAGTGTGTTCTTCAACTCCAATAGCGCTGTTTGGTTCCTTTTTAAAATTACCCTCTTTTTACCTAGATGCTCATAGTGTTCATTCACTTTTCCCCCTGATATTCTTTAGTTCTTTCTCTGTAATTTCCTTCATCTCTTTGAACATTTTTAAAAAGTCTTTGTTCCACATGTCCACATTCTCATTTTTCATTGGTGTTTTCTGTATTTTTATTCTCTCCCTTTGGATGGACCATTTCCTGTTTATTTGTTTATCTTGTACTCTTTTTTTTTTTTTTCACACTGTCCAATTATATGCTCCCTGGGATGTTGGCTTCTTGATTTTGTAACCAGCTTCTGATAAGACATAGATTTTCTTTAGTTTCAGCACTCACATCCAGAAGGTCTGCCCAAGGTGAATGCAGTATGCAGAGTTTTCCCTGTCTTTCTGGGCCTCTGTCTTGTCCTGGGCTTGTTAGGTTTTTTTTTGGAACTCCCCTATTTAAAGGAGTTTGGTTGTCCCCTCTGTTTTCTGGGAGACAGACGTCCCTGTCCACGTGTTTGAAGATTGCAGGCCCTTGCTCAGACTCTCTGTCTGTATAGTTTCTTATAATCCTTTCATTGTCTACAACTGATTTTGCCTGGAGGGCAAATTATCGAGCAAGTGTACCCCAGAGAGATCCTTCCCATGTCGGTATTTCCAAGCCAATACAGGGCCAGGGATCCATGAAGTTGGTCAGGGACCAGCTCCAGAGCCTGAGGAGGGGATCAGGAAGGGTCCCAAGGGATTCTCTGATAACTCCCAAAGCTGAGCCTTCCTGGTTGCCCAGAAAATGCAGCTCTTCAGCTAACCATCTCCCACAGCCCTGATGTAGCGCTGAGTCTTTAAATGGTTACCGCCTTTACCCCTGTGCAGGGAGAGTTAAAACAATGGCTGCTGCTACCTTTATCCAGGATGGGGTTGAAAAAACAGCTCTTCTCAGAGCCAGATCTGAATTTGCTAGTCAAAAGCCATCATCAGTGACTGGCCCAGCCCACCCTGGTCTTGGGGAAAAGGACGTTTATGCCCCTTTCTGTCATCAACAATCCAGCCACAGGCTGGTCCCCATGGTGTCCTACTGGGGGAGAGGAAGATGGGACCTGGTTTACAGTTCTTTACCATAATTTATCAAATTCTTCCTCTTGCTCTTCCCTGGATACTGTACAGTGTTCTTCTGATCTCAGGGGTTTCAAACAGTTGGTGGAGACAGTTCCTGCCTGTTAATAGTTGTTTTGGTGGAAGGATTGAGTCTTGGAGCTCCCACTCCACCATCTTCCCATGAAGCCTCGGCTCCTTGGAGACATCACATAGTAACAGATTCCTCTTTAGACCATAACACACAATCTTCTATAATTCCATTTGATTTTATTTCGATATAATAAAAAACCATATCATTAGACATGGTTTTTATCTCAGGAAAGTCTATCAAATGTATCTTTTAATTGCCTACATTCCATATTCTACAAAATATTATGCAATATATTATGTTAAGTCCTCATATTTTTAGAGAATCCTGAATTGCTTTATGAAAAGTGTCCTTTGTTCCAAAGATTTAAGCTTTAATGCTTTTACCACCACTATTCTTTGCTGTTACAGGGCATTGGATGCTGATATTTTGTGTCTGTGGGAGTGAGAAATGAAAATGCCAGATAAATGACAACATGATACATTGAGTCAACCCACATGAATATCATTAGTGTCATACTCTGTCTTCTTGCAAGTTATATTTCCAGTAAAAACATAATACTGTAATTCAGAATGTTTTCTCTAGATTTTGGTATGATTTTAGACATTTAAAAACACTAATAAAGCTTGCAGTGAGCTCTGCAGCATTTTTCTTTCTTAAACAGCTTCATCAATTTAACAAAAATCAATATTGCATGAAACAGGCTTAGAATTTTACAATAGCTATTTAAAATACATTATAACATGCGAGAGTCATGTCTACTCTTAGAATGCAAATAAACTCCTTAATATAAGAAAGTATGGCTTTTGCATTTGACAACTACTGAGTATATATTTTTCATAATCAACTTAGAACTGCAATATTTATTATGTAAGTCTGAATTTGGCTTTGATACAATTACTTAAAGCATTGAGACAAACTTTTTCTTATTTAAAGCAGTCCTTTAAGGATAAGTATTTGTATATTTCATATGTTTTATTCTTAAAACTTATTCATACAAATATATTTCGTTTGAATAACATACTGGCCCCTTGGTGTTTAGAGGCTCATGCACATTAAATTTATTGCAGATATTTAGTATTGACGCACTGTAAAATGAAAATGCTTTAGAATAAAGAGGAGAATAGAGTTGGAAATCAATATTTATTAAGCACTTACTCTGCTACAGTTATTGGTCTAAGAGCATTACCTATGTATGTATCTAATTTAGTTCTCACAACTCCCTGATATAAAGTATACTATATTACCCTCACATCGTAGGTGAAGAGACTAGTGCTCTGGGGGAATTAAATATTTAACCCATGATTACACCATTAGGAAGTTAGCAGGTGATGAAATCAGAATTCATTCCCAAGTCTGCTTGACGTTAAAGGGCATCCGCTTTCCATTACGCCTTAATCCAAATTTATGCTATCGCATATTACTTCATAGTTTCCCTAAGCCTGATTTTAATATTATATCATTAGTTCTCATCAGCTAGATGTTTTCTCATATGAATTATTTCATTAGAGTCTTATACTCATTCTTTTCTTCCTTTTTAATAGTGTTCCATAAGAAAAGCCAGACGATAAATTGAATTTCTGCATTTACCATAAAATGCATAAAACTAGGGATCTGAAAATTTTGTCTTCTAAATATTGAATTATATCTGATCTAATATTTCACCTGTTTTAGGGATTTCATTTTTCATAGTGAAAATGAGGAGCATCCTGAACTAATAATTCTGAGTCGGGCCGGCTGTATAGCCCAGTTGGTAGGGCGCCGGTTTACCACATGGGAGGACCCGGGTTCGGTCCCCGGGCCTCCTCGAACAGGCGGACCGCCTCGAGAAAGCGGGCGGGGCATGCTGCTGCAGGCAAAGGCAAGCTCCCGCGGGCAAAAAGGCAAGTCCCTGCGGGTAAAGGCAAGCCCCCGCGAGCAAGGGCGAGCCGCCACCAGCAGGCGGGCCGCCGCGCCGGTGAGCTGACTCGGCAGGTCGCCCCAGCAGGGGGAGACAAGCAGACACAGAAGAATGCAGAGAAAAAATGAACACAGCAAGAACAAGCAAAAAGGGGGGGGGGGTGTATAATAAAAATAAATAAATAAATAAAAATAAATCTAAAAAAAAAGCTGTTTTAAAAAAATAAATAATTCTGAGTCATAAGATTCATGTTCATATACAAATGAGACATTGGTATTCACCCTAAAGCTACTATAAGAAAAACAACTTCATTATTCCATGCTGAAAATAACCAAGTGTTTTACGTATATTTTATGCATTGATCAAAAACAAATTTGCATGAATTTATCCAAATGCAAAGGTACCTTGCTGGCAGTGAGATGCTACTTTACAGTAACCCAAGACTGTGGCTCAGGGCATGCAGGTACCAGCCATATTTCCATAGAAGCCTCCAGGAATCCATTCCTCCCCTCCCCCGTTGTTTTTTGAGCTCACTGTCTGCTCTCTGTGTTCTTCTGTGTCTGCTTGTCTTCTCTTTAGGCGGCAGTGGGAACCCATCCTGGGGCCTACCGGAGTGGGAGAGAGGTGCTCAATCTCTTGTGCCACCTCAGCTTCCTGGTCTGCTGTGTCTCTGATTGTCTCTTCTCTGCGTCTCTTTTTGTTGCGTCATCTTGCTGCGCCAGCTCTCTGCTTGGGGCAGCACTCCACACGGGCCAGCTTGCCTTCACAGGAGGCCCCGGGAATTGAACCGTGGACCTCCTATATGGTAGATGGGAGCCCAATCGCTTGAGCCACATCCGTTTCCCCCCCATTTATTTTTCACATGATACAACCTCACCAAAAATAATCAGTTCTCATTTTATTTCATTTCTGTTGTTGCTACTGATAAACTTTTTCTTCCCGTGCCCTCCCTGTGTGTACTTTAGATGTCTTTTCTAAGGCAGGTACAGCAGGATTTGAATTTAGCTGGGTTTACCCTTGCTCAATTTTGAGTAACTGTATGAAGATTTTTAATAAAACTATGCATTTCATTACATTCACATTTCTAGACATTCTTTTAAATCCAGTTCAGATATTGACTCACCTTTGAAACTTTCCCTAACTTTCTCAGAGTTGGTGTTTCTTTTTTCCTATGTTCCCACAGTGTTTAATATCTTTCTACACTCTGTCATGGCACCTAGCGCCGTACCACAGCTCTTGTTTATTCACATGTGTGTTTCCCTGAATCTATGAGCTACTTCAGATCAGGGTCTCTGGTCTCTGTGTGTAATTTCATCTTCCAGGAGATAACCGAACACATACTAGTTGCTCATTACTTATTATTGAATTATTTCATGAATAAAGTGAGAAAGCAGCTCCCAAACTCTGATAGTAAAACAGCCACATCACATTGACCAGAACATTCTTTTTCAGAGCACCTTTTGCAAATCATATAGACAAAGAATGGGGCACAAAATATCACCTGCCTTCAGGGTACGGACAGCAGTGCAGGAAAATTGCTGCTTTTTAAGACTGGAAACCTGCCATGGAAATAAGATGTAAATTGTTTCTAGTGAAGCTTAAAAGGCCAAAACGCTGTTTACTGTTTCAGATTTGTAATGAATTGGTTCACATTCTTATCACTTACTCCGTTTACGAGCTAATTTTATTTTTCGTCTGGTTGTTTATTTTGGGGAGGAGGTTGCCTTTCACTGTGGGTATGAGTTAGATAATGATAACAGTAACTAATACCAAAGCATGTGCTGTACAATTTCCCTGACGTCCTAACTCATGCTTTTCCCTCTACACTATTCCTCTTGGGCCTGACCCTAGGACTCATCTGGGGTGATTTTACACTTGCCTATCATTAGAACTCTTCTCCGGAGTTCAGATTCATTCACTATGATGGGGGCTGGAGGGTGGGGGGTCTCCCTGCCTGAAGGTGGAGTTTAACAAGTATCCCAGGTGATTCTTATGATCACCCAGGTTTGGGAAAGTCTCTACATCAGGCAGCAATACCTTGGAACCAGGTATTGCGAATTTCCCAGACATGTGTCATCATGAGAATCAAATCTGCGGAATAAAAATTTCAATGGTTTCGAGACTATCCATCACTGAGAAAGCATCACTTCATCAATACCCCCCAACCTTAGTCAAGAGAAATAAACACTTTTAAATATAAAAGTATATATTTTTTACAAAGTGGCAAGATTTTTTATGATCAACTGTCCAAGGAAACAAAAATGATATGTTTTTCCAGTTATACAGGACAGATGCAAAGAATTCTTCCTTTCCCTCCACTTTTCCTCTTTTCCTGTCTTTTCATTTTCTATTGAGCACTAATGTACTTAAACAAGGTATGGACTTGAAGTGGTTCTTTAGATGACTTCAGAAAACAAGAGTTCCTCTCTAACCCAAAGGATACATGTTCTGGTTTAGACATTTCATCCTTCCTCTAAGCCTGGAAAGCGTGGGATCTCTTTATTAATATATTTCAAAGGTGATCACTAGTTCAATTAACATTTCACTGGGAGTTGTACTTAAATGAACAACTCTGTAGTGGCTTTGAAGTTTGCCACTTTATTAAAAAAAAAAAACATACTTCACATGAACTAGAAAATAGAAACCCACAAGTTTGCAACAACTGATTTGTTTTCTCCCATGTTTTGAAAAGAACAGAGCCTGCTTGTCTCTCTTCCAGTTACTTTATTCTACTGTGTATGAGGTCACTTGACGAGTGAGGCAGAATATACATAGCACTGGGAATATGGTTTTTGCCGGCTGCCAAGCCAACCCTGAGAATTCACACTTACTTTTGGTACAAGTTAAAAATGGGTCAGTACATGGAGGAACTCTCTTTCAGGCTTGCTATGCAGCCAATCAAAATCAACAAACTCTTGAGCACTTGTTAAATTTCATGTTGATATTCTGTTAACACCTAGAATGGAGCAGTGGGGGGTGCTGATGGCTGAACAATGGCTTTGAAAAATGAAGCTCAGAAAGAGGAAAAAGAAAAGAAAGCTGCATAGGATAAAGGACACTTTGAGATATCCTTAAAGAATATCTAGTATAATTCTTCATTATGGAAAAGGGGGGAAAAAAAGAAGGAAAGAGAAGGAAGGAAGGGGGGAGGAAAGGAGGGTGGAAGTGAAGAAGGGAGGAAGGAAAGAAGGAAGGAAGGAAGGAAGGAAGGAAGGGTCTTTGACAGGAAAGTGACTCCCCTAAGATAACATAGCTAATTATTATCTGAAATGCCACTTGAAATCTCCTCTTGTGGCCCTTAGTACCGAGTTTTTATTGTTTTGGCAGAACCGTGGGTGAGTTTGGTGGTTGAGACTGAGAGAAATCCAGAATGGCTTCACTGATCCCTGTTGATAAGGGAAATGGAGAGCCAGGCACCCGAGTGTCTCCTCAGGAGGGTCCCCAAAGCTGGGGCCAGGGCCTTAGTCATGAGCAGACAGAGCTCAAGTTTCACCACCACATGGTGGCAAAATATTTGATGCTCCACCAGTCTTGCCTAGAGCTACTAGAAAGGCTTTGGGAACTGTCAACGGAGCTACAGGAAAGTCAGAAAAGACGAATGGTCCCCTCAAACAAAAACAGCCAGACTTCTCTGCCAAAAGAATTGTCAGGAAGACCATCAAAGCAGAGAGCTCTGTTCCTGCCTCGGGTAACACCTCTCTAGACGTAGAAGAAAATTCTTTCCTTTTAATCCTCTGGATTTTGAGAGTTTTGCGCACCAGCCTGTACATCTCCCACCGAATGGAGGGCTTCTCGTGACCCTCAATGAGGAGGCAGGATCTGAAAGGCTGTTGGGGTTGCCCCAGCTCCTCATGTGGGGGTCTACTCTCTTCAGTCTCCTTCAAGCGTTCTGTCCACCCTGACTTTGAATTGCCAGCTGTTTTCTATGACTTAGATATTTATAGTTCTTGGTTCGTTACAGTGTGTGTATATATATTTTTTTGTATCAGTAAAGCAATTCTTTATTTAATGGGAAAAAAAGGATTGATTTTAAAGCAACTTGTATGTTTTTCTTTACCCAGGTTTACATTTTAATTGACTGCAAAAATCTAAGAATGACTGCATGCATAATCTGGGGCATGTTTAGGAGTTTCAGCCTAATATTACCGCATAATTATATCAAGTAACCCACACAGAATCCCTGTGAGGGCAAGTCATTTAACTCTCCTATACTTTAAGTTCCGTTTCACTAGTAGAGGTGGTGGTGATATGTATTTTTTTGTGATAATTATATCTAGCTTCTAAATATAAAGATCTTAGAATAAGATTTAGTAAACCTTCAAAAATGTTGGCTATGAAGATAATGATGATGATTTGCTGAGTCAGTGATAATCCCTGGAATGAAGACTCATGAAAATTCATTTTCTTTGATTATCTATATAATAAAAGGATACTAATAGCACAGCAGGATGTCATTTGCTGAAAGCCAAATTAAACTTTACACAATTAATTTATACCTTGTATCACGATTCAAACATGTATTTAGCACCATTACCTCTCAGAATGCACTTGATGGCAGTTGACCGGCCAGTGTGGAGAGGCTGTGTGTCTGCATTTGCTCTTTACTGTCAGCCATACTGACCTTTATGTATTCAGGTAATTTTCATTTAAATCGGGAAGATAGTAGACTTCTGCACTGTCCTATTAGAACCGTATTGCCTAAATCTGCAAACCTCTATGATACCAGTTTACTTCTGTTGTTCATCCTATTCCACTTCTCTTTTCCAGCATTTTCTCTTTTTCTTCTGCCTTATTTTCTCCTCTCCTTTAATTAAGCTCACACTCTTCACTCCTCACACCTCTGGTAATACCACTTTGAACACAGTTGTCTGTCTTTGTCTTGTTAACAAGAATTTGCAGGGCTTACCACACTGTCCGGCTTTTTTCTGTAACAGAGGTTTATTCTCTCCTGATACTCTCTGCTCAATGGGAAGGACCGTTGCTTTGCTTATTTTCATAATGAAAATCTGTTTTGTTTTGTTTTGTTGTCAGGGAAGGACTCAGGAAAGACCACCTGGAGAACCAGGTTTCCTCAGCTTGTCCTTGATATATCCCACTCCACCTGTTAAATCACAGCAAAGGTTAAAGTCTTGCCTCACGGTTTGATCTTTAGTCTATTTCCTGACATTTACATCCCAGCGTGCCTCATCCTATTTAGGTATTTTCTTCAAGATGGAGATGCTACTGAAAGCTTCCAGAATTCTTACATTCCTAAATCCATGAAAGTAACAGGGTCGACATATCATGACTCACTGTTTTGACGTCCTATTGAAATAATTTATGGATGTTTTACATCTTTACATTTAAAGATATCTGATTCCCCTTTGAAGCAGCTAAAAACTGTTCCAGAGCCAGTACCAGCTGCCCTGTTAACAAGAATTGTTCTTTCAGGGGAAAAAAAAATATCTCCCAACTCCCTGGCTCACATATTTATTTCTAAGAGATTTATGGTGTATCACTCATTCTCCTTTATCACTTTCATATACACCAGAATTCAGTTTGCAAATTTATATGACTTGAAGGATATAGTTAAAATGGAAAACTTATAGGATTAAATTTTGGAATAAATGTTTTTCCTTATTTTATTTGCATCTAATTGGTTTGTAATGATTTGGAACATAACAAAGGTCAAATGTAAAATTCAATATCAAAATTGTAACACTAGTATTTGAACTAACTGGAAGTACCACCTTATACAATTTTATAGCTACCCTGAAGGCAAATTATTGCCTTCATCTTTATATCACCCCAGAGCATCTAGCAATGTGAGAAACATAGTTGATGAAAAATAAATGTTAAATGAACTGAGTTTAAGCAGCTAACAGAGAGATGCTAAAAACAACACCCCTAGGATCTGAAAAAGGAAAATTGTTATTTTTTCCCCTGCCTCCTCAACCTGCAATTTTATTGATTTATTTCATTTCTAGTCAGCTCATGATATCCAGGTGTCCCTTCCACTGAGACGTTTAGCGTGCCTAACTGGCTTTGGGTAAAGGTTCGGTTTTCTCTACCTTCTTGTGCACTCGCTCTTGTCTCTCCTGCATTCTATGGATACTCTTTCTCTGTTCTCTCTCATGGTTTAAGTACCTTTGAGTTAGATTTCAAAGATGATTAATATTTCCCCCTCGGTTCCAAATGAACTCTTTGATCATTAAGGAATATACACTACTGTGAAAATTCTGTTCAATTACCCTCCATAACAACAATCCAGATGTCTTTGGACAAACTGAAATCTCATATTAAAATCTCCTTCTTTTCTGCCTGGTGAATATTTACTTACCTATCATTGTGCTGCTCAGATATCTTGATGAAACATTCAGTTGGAACTAGATCTTCCCCTGCACAGCCCACATGGATCTGCATGTATGGTAATCGAATGTTCATGTCTTTCTCCCAAACAATATTGTGAGCTTCTTGGGGGTAAAAACCTTGTCTTGTGCTTTTTTGGGATCATTAGCCACAGAGCAGTACAGCACACTGGGCATCTGTTGGGCATTCAATATTTCCAGAATAAAGAAAATTGGGATTATACTATGGATTGCATCAACACTGTCTGAAGGGAGAAATATGTGAAAGGAGATAGGTAGATTGCATTAAACAATTATTCTTTAATATTATTAGTGCTGAGCTAGGATCTGATGAGATGTAGTATTTGTAGGGTACAAAGGATACTTTGAGTTAATTTTTGTATGGGTTCTGTATTTGTTTGTTAATAAACAAATGTTTCAGAGAACTTTAAGAAATTTGGGACAATGGAAAAGTTAAGTTTTATGAAATTTGTTGAAGTGTAGGGTGATAAAAATAAAAATAAATTACAATACTAAAATAAGTGTTGGATTTACACTTATCTCCTCATAAAAATGCAAGACTGTGGAAATGTCTTAGAAATGCATTGTAACATTTTTTTAATTCATTCAATTTTTATGAGCAAAAGGTATTTGATCATCTCTCTCCTTATGTTATAGTCAGCCAAAGGGGTGCCTTTTGAAATGTACAAAAAATTGGTCGGTCTTCATAAAGGGTATTTATTTGGGGTAGAAGCTTACAGTTACCAGGCCACAAAGCATAAATTTCTTCCCTCACCAAAGTCCACGTGTTGGAGCAAGACAGCTGCCGACGTCTCCAGGGTTCAGGCTTCTGGGTTCCTCTGTGTCTCTCCACAAGGCCAGCTGTAGACTATCGGGCAAACAGCTCACTCCAACATCAGAACTGCTTCTCAAATCTGCTTCTCTAAATCTCTGCTGCCTTTTGTCTAGCCTTTTATACTTGAGACCATGCCCACTGAGGGGTGGGGCTCAACGTCCCACTGACGTGGCAGTTAATGCCCTAATCATAACTTAATCATGCCCAGATGAACAGATCAGTTTACAAGCATAATCCAATTTATATTTTTGGAATTCATAATTAAATAAAACTGTCAAACCATTATACTCCACCCTCTGAATTCCAAAAATACATTACAATATTCAAAAAACCTTAAGTTAGTAACAATTGCAAGTACAAAATCATACCAAAATCAGTTCAAAGAAATACAGTTTGTCTTCAGGCAAAATCCCTTCTAGCTGGAGAACTCTGAAACTTACAGAACAATTTAACTGCTTCCAATACACAAAAGGAAAGACAAAGAATACACATTTAAATTATCATAAGGAGAAATTGAGATGTTAAACATGAGTCATGGATCCTCTACAGTTCAGCAAAACTGCAGGGCGTCCTCCATTCCATTTCAAAGTCTGAGAGTCATTTTCAAGATGTTGGATGCTTCTCCTTGGGGCCACATGGAAACCCACCCTTTCCACAGGCTTGCCCAACAGCCATTTTCTTGGTTCCACCCTCATCAAGCATCTGGGTGTGGACCAAGCTCCAGACCTCACCCTCCAAGAGGATTGGGGTGATTCCCCCACCTTACCCAATCATTGGGTTAGAGTCTTAGCACCTCTAGTACAGTGAGGTGAAGACAACATTCCCCCTAACCTTTGACATACAGGCTCAACTATCTCAGAGCAACAAGATGACTACCTGGCCTTCTCTAACCTTTGGCACACAGGCCCAAACTTCTCAGAGGAATGAGTTGACCACCTGGCCTTCCCTAATCCATGGGGGACAGGAGCACCCCTGTCAGACCTATGGGGTGCTGACCTTAACTGCCATAATCTTTGAGGAATGTTCTCTACCCTCCCTGTACCCTGGGGTGGCAAAACTCTCCCAGAACATCGGATGGGAACATCCACCCTTTTCAACCTCCCAGGCAAACTCACCCTCGCTGGACACATGGGTGGGGTTCCTCCCTTGGCCCAAGGCGATGTCTTGATTCCAGATCTCAGCTTCCATGGTTTTCTCCTTAAAGCTGTTTCTCCTTCAATGTCTCCCTTGCATGTCCTTTTTAGTCCAAGTGAACAGTGGTTTTGTTCATACAGCTGTCTCAAAAACTTTGTTGGTTTAGCATGCAGGAAGCAGGGGTCCAAGCCATCAGACAGTAAGACTTTCCACAAGTCTTTCCTAGATAACTCCATCTTCAATTCTGATTTACAATTTCCAGATTTAGCTAAATCTTCAAATGGGGCACTTTGATTTGGAAATTGTATTTCCAGAAACTTGGAAGTTCCAGAATCAGTTTTTGTTTTCTTTGTGCCCAAAAGTTCAGTCCTTAGTGTATTTCTTTCATCTAGCATTTTGCTATAAGCTACAAGGAGAAGCCAAGCCACATTCTCCAGGTTTACTCTGGAAAGTACTTCAGCTAAATGCTCAGGTTCGCCGTTTTCAAATTCTGTCTTCCCTATAACACCAGGAGTTAATCTTGCTAAGTTCTCTGCAACTTTAAAACACGGATCACCTTTCCTCCAGTTTCCAGTAATAGTTTCTTCATTTACTTCTATGGCATCATAAAAAGTCTCTTTAGCATCCATCTCACAATTGTTTCCTTCTAAGGCCTTATCAAAAAAGTACTTTAGGCTCCATATTGCTATCAACAGTCTCTGCAAAGCGATCTAGGCCTTTTCCATCAAGCATTTCATAATTCCTCCAAAAAATATCTCTTACCCATTTATAAAACCGTTCCAACATTTTGGTAATTACAAAAAGGCACTTCCCCACTCCTCGATACCAATTGTTTTAGTCAGCCACAGGAGTGCCTTTTGAAAATATACTGAAGATTGATCGGTCTCTATAAAGGGTATTTATTTGGGGTAGAAGCTTACAGTTACCAGGCCACAAAGCATAAGTTTCTTCCCTCACCAAAGTCCACGTGTTGGAGCAAGACAGCTGCCGACGTCTCCAGGGTTCAGGCTTCTGGGTTCCTCTGTTCCTGGGGCTGCATTTCTCTCTGGGCTTAGCTTCTGTTTCCTCCACAAGTTCAGCTGTAGACCATGAGGCTCTCTACGCTTTTCACTCTCTCCACAAGGCCAGCTGTAGACTATCGGACGAACGGCTCACTCAAACATCAGAACCGCTTCTCAAATCTGCTTCTCTCATCTCTGCTGCCTTTTGTCTAGCCTTTTATACTTGAGACCACGCCCACTGAGGGGTGGGGCTCAACATCCCACTGATGTGGCAGTTAATTCCCTAATCATAACTTAATCATGCTCAGATGAACAGATCAGTTTACAAGCATAATCCGATTTATATTTTTGGAATTCATAATTAAAGAAAACTGTCAAACCATTACACCTTATATAATTTTTTTTCTCCATACATATTAAGAACGAAAAACTACCCAAAAGATGGACGTTAACTTCTTTCTATTTACTTTATGGACTCATTGTTCTTACAAATATCAAATGTGGCTTCCTTCCTAATATAAAAGATGTGTAGTTAATTTATAGATTGGAGGTTGCTGTTTTAGGAAAGTTTACTTAAAATGTTTATAATGATTTAATTTTATATAAACTGATAGAAAAAAAATATATTTTTTAAGAAAACAGAAAAGCCAGCCATATTATTCAGCATAGAATAAGCTCTATAAACATAGACTAGAAATTCAGTGCCTTAACATAATAGAAGATTATTTCTTGGTCATGCAAGAGTCCTGGGGGTTGTTTGGCTCAGTGGTGACCCCCACCTTCATGCATCGTTCTGTACCTCCAACATCCACTGCATCGTTTGCTGCATCCAGACAGCAGAACATGAAGAAGCTCGGTGGAGGGTAAACGGGGTTAAATGGGCCAGGCTGGAACTGTGACCTTCATCCATTCTACTCGCTCCCCATTTTGGAGAAGACTTTGTTCTGAAGCAGAGGAGTTGGTGAGATGTCGTCCAGCTTTCCGACTGATTTCGGTAGAGAGTTGGTAGTCTCTACTGCAGTGCCCTGTTAATTCTAAAGCGTGGATTCATGGATTTCCTGGAACATTAGTAGATGAGGTGTTAAAGCAACAAGTACTGAGATGTTGTCAACTACAGAAAATACCAGTGTACTTACTAGTTGGGTTAAAACATCTTTATATTGCTTAACATGTTAGATGTTTTAAAATATCAGGTTTGCTTCCTGGTCAGAAATTCCAGTGTATTACATTTTAGTTTAAGACTCAGACTTTCAAGATTTTATCAGGCAGCGAATTGCTTTCCTTGCACTTCATAACTCATTTATTGATAAGAACAACTTTTGTAAGCTATGGAGTCATAGATTTAGAGATTGTCCAAAGGCCTCATTTTGCAGATGAGGCAACTAAAACCTCAAGAAGTCACCCAGCAAAATAGTAGCAGCATGAATAATGGAGTCCGCATCTGGACTGTAATAAGAGGGAAGAAACTCTTCTCCCAAATGGCAGGGCTAAGTTATTAAGTGAGAACTCCGTGCCAAGGATGGATTTCATGATTATGAAGATTCTTTGGGGACAGAAGACTTAGATTAAATGATTAAGCAATTTGTAATAGCATATTAACTCTGAAAGAAAATCATAATTACTCCTATTTAAAATAGAGATATTTAGTGTGTTTTAACAGTTTATTGTTTTTTTAAAAAATCCTTATGTTTATCACAACAGAAATGTATCAACAGCATTGTTTGATTTTTCATGAGGAAAATTATTTATTTTCTAGAGTTTTCTGTTTCTCCTTTACTTCATGGATTTTGTCTTCTTTAAGAAAACCATATTATTATTGTTGTTGTTGTTCTATTATTATTAATTATTATTATTTTATAATGAAGTTGTGGAAAGCTTTGTCCTACAAGTCAAGAATTCACTGATTTAACCTAAATAAATTTAGAGCATAAAAGAACAAGGTAAGACCACTAGATTTTTATCACTGAATTTGGTCTAGGTTTGAAATAGAGCCATAGAGGAATGGACAATTCTCTTCATATATCAATGACTCTACTAAAGATAGTCTCTCACGGAAAATCCTTAAAAAGCCGCAAGTAAGTGAAATAATAGTTGATATTCTTATACCACTTTATAGCTTTTATTGTTGAATTGTGTTCCCCAAAAAGATAGGTTGAGTCCTAACACAAGTACCCCAAGTGTGACCTTATTTAGAAAGACGGTCATTGTAGAATAAATTAGTTGAATTAAGATGAGGTCTTCTGCAGTAGGATGGGTCCTTAATCCAACTCACTGGTGTCCTTACAAGATGGGGAGAAGAGGTACTGACAGGAGAGAAGACAATCAGATGAAGATGGAGGCAAAGATTGAAGTTCTGCAGCCTCGAGCCAAGGAAGGCCAAGAATTGCTGGCAAAGCACCAAAGCTAGGAAGCAGCAAGGAAGGATTTTCCCTTGGAGGTTCCTGAGGGACCATGGCCCTGCCTATACCTGGGTTTGGACTTCTAGCTTCCAGACAGTGAGACAATAAATTTCTAATGTTTTAAGGTGTTTTGAGACCTAGGAAACTCAGACAGTGGTCCACAAGGCATGTGACAAGACTAACATCCTTGTGCCTGCCCAATACTGCCGCTAACTTCCAGCTCTTGCTCATCGGGTAGCCAAGCCCCAGAGTCTGTACATCAGATCATTTTAGCGATCAACAATGCACTACTACCTTTGTTGTGATGTGATTGTTTCTCAAGCTGGCTTTGTTGATATTTATTCTGATTTTCATAATTTTTAGATTATTAACCAATCTACTTGTCAAAGTTATCTATTAGATCTAATAGTGTTTTAGTTGTAAGTCTTTGGGTTTTCACGGATGAAATCATGTCGTGTACAAATAAATGTTCCCAAATTTATGCCACTTGTTTTCTTGTCCTATTTTATTAGTTGAGCTTTCCAAAAAGTTCAGTAATGGTGTGATAGAAAACAGAAATTCTAGACTGCTACCGAGTTCAACAGAGGCCAGGTAACTCACTGAGAGGCTTTATGGAACTGTTTTTTTAAAAAATATCTTTCTTTTATAATAAAAATTGAATGCCTACTATGTGTGGCACTCTGTGATAGATACTGGAGGTTTATTGGCGAGCTGACAGATGAGTTCCTTGACTTCATGGAATTCACTGTCTACAGTCATATACAAATAAAGGTAAGGATGTGTTCTTCATTCCATAATGAGTCCAGAACACTATTAAAGAGGACATTTGTTACATAAAGGGGGGGCATATGGAAATAGAGACCTAGTTAATGATGAGGATTAAAAGAAAGAGAGAAGAGGGCAAGACTTAAAAAATAATAAAAGTAAATGGATGATTTCAGGAGATAATTGATGCTTTTAAAAAATGAGAGATAGGTAACACACAACAGGTTTTTTTTCTGGAATAATGTCATGGAAATTATTTGTTGAGTTTAATGTGTGCTCACACAGAATGACATAGTCGTGGCCAACAGAGGCCCCGAGGGAATATTGCAATTTGCTCAGTCACAGTCACTGACGGTGAGCACAGGAAACTACTTGAGCTGTAGGAGCAGGTTTGCTCTCATTTTAGGAGCAATTACTGTGTGGTAGGGACTGTGCAAGGTGTTTTATATACTTATGCTTTGATCCATGCAGTTGCCCTTCTACTACATCGTGAGATGAGGCTCAGGGAATCTGTTCCAGTACCTTAAAGATACACATCTTATCATTTCAACGTGTACAACTCAGGAACTTCTAGTGCTAAATCTATGCTTTCCTTACTACAATAGTAAAAATGTTTTCTTCTTTAGAATGTTTATTCTTTTGAGAGTAATGACAAAATTATTTTTGGCAAAATAACCTATAATTAGAATTCCAAGGCTTGGTGAGCTTGTGGATCTTGTGTTGACTTAAGAATTCTCCATATAATTGCCAAATATTTCTTCTTTGAACTTTTCCCATCTTGGTATAGAGCAAAGAAAAAAAAAATTCAGGATATACATGCACTTCATCCCAACTCCTTTCTCTTTTATGGTCTATTATTTTAAATAATTGCTTAAATAATGCCTAATGAAAATGATGCTTTAAAGGCGATCATGAACTTTTTAGGCTTGTAACAAGAAGCAGAAGTCATTTGTGTTTCTAGCCCTCTGCTCACAGGTCACTAATTTGAATGGATTCCCAGTCAGCAGTTCTACGCCTGGACGGCAATCCTCTGTGTCACATGAAGAGTAATACTCTTTTCTTCACAGATCCCTCTTTTTTCCCCCTTTCCTGGTCCACTGCCTCAGATGCTGCAACCCGAAGCTGTCACTCCAAAAACATTCTAACAGCCTCCACTGAAGCACCATCAGCTTCTCAGTGCCTATAAATCAAAGGGCTGCACACAAGGGTAATGATACTCAAGTCGTAAAAGGTGAATGGATGCAGAAACACCTTCATTTCGTACTGAGCAGATGGAGAGAGGGCCCTCCCCAGACACATCATGACAAATCGTCCAGCCAAGAGACCCCCACACCTTTCCAGTAAATCAACTCGCCTCCCTTTGTAAAACCTTTCTTAAATTGTGAAATATAACACTTTCAGAAACAGGTCAAACCCAAAACCCTTTATCACAAGAGGAAAAGCCACATAACTGCCTCTGCGTCCAGGAACAAAACCTCACTGACACCCGGCAGCCCCTCCTGAGCACTGTCACATGGACCCTACTCAGAGAGCCACTCTCCTGCATTTCGGGGTAATTGCTTGTGTTGATGTCTAATGCATCAGTAAAATGTTTGCTCTAGTTTGCCTTCAAAGTTTAACACCAATGGAATCACGGAATCATACTATATGTATTCTCTTGTGTCTGGGGTTTTGCTCAGTAGTAGGTTTATGAGAGTCGTGTTTCATGGTGCGGCAATAGCTCATTTATGTTTATTGCTGGATTTAATACACATATCTGTATGAATTTATCATAATGTATATTTATTCTACTGTGTGGTAGTCATAGAATATCCTTGGTAAACATATGTGTAACAAATGGTGATGATTTTCTACTCATCTCTCTGATTCTTGTTTTGACTAACCCAACTCTTCTTGGAGTTCTGTATTCCATCCTCTTCGGGACTATTGCATTTTCCCAGCGTCTGTTTAATTCTTTATCCTACAACTGACCTCTCTTCTGTATCTGACCTGCTTGCCTCCTGGGGTTCGGTTCATGGATATCTGCTTTCCTCCCTCTCTGCTCCTTTGCCTTGAGAATCAATCCTTGGGCCCGGCTAGATAGCTCAGTGGATAAAGAGCTCGCTGGGAAACCACATGGGAGGCCCTGGGTTCGGTTCCCGGGGACCTCTCCTAGCGGGCAGACCGCCTTGAGAATGGCAAGCCGCCATGGGCGGGCC
>PVKH010000521.1:0-30867 GCA_004027955.1 Chaetophractus vellerosus
GCCTCTTAAGGCAACTGCACATGCATTTGGCCAATATGGATTAGCTTCTTGGGCACTCCAGAGGATCCATCCCTCCCCTGGCAGGAGAGGAAAGGGGCTGGTGCTATGTCAGTCTACCTGAGCAACTGTGGTCATTTTGGACCGGCATGGCATAGATTGCTGCCCACACCTGCAGCTCCATCCCCACCCCAGGCAGGGGAGGAAGGGGCATGAAGCTTCATCAGTCTCTCTGGGCAACTACAGACAGTCTTGGCCTACACAACTTGGATTATTATAAATGACGGCAGCTCTGTTCCTACTCCTGGCAGAGGAGAAAGGTGGGAGATGCTTCATCAGTCCCTGGTTCAATGTGGACAGCATCAACCTCCAAAGCTCACAGTACCAAGTACATCCTTGGCTCCTACTACACAACCAGCAAGAGAGAAAACAAGAAAGCCCTAAACTAAAGGGAGAAACTGCACCCAGAATAAATACATCTAGTAAGCCAGATGCCAAGTCACTAACAAAAAATTGCAATCCATACCAAGAAACAAAGATATGGCCCAGTTAAAGGAAGAAGAGAAGCCTGCAGATGACATAAAGTAGTTGAGAAAACTAATAGTAGATGTTTGAAAAATCTCAATAAATTCAATGGGCTGGCTAAAGAGACTAAGGATTTTAAGAATACACTGGGTGAGCACAAAGAATAATTTGAAAGCATACATAGAAAAATAGCAGATCTTATAGGAATGAAAGGCGCAATAATAAATGAAAATAACAGGAGAGGGGATTGTGGGAAGATGGTGATGGACTAAGAGCTGAATGCTTTCACAAAAACATCAGAGAAAGAGCCAAAAGCTGTCCAGGGGACCCACTTTGGGGGTCAACATATCAGGACACAGGAACTCCCAGGAGGGTGAGAGACAGATGAAGCTGAAACAACAAACGTGAATTACCAAGTCCCCGCGGTGGCCGGGACAGCCTCCCCTCCCCCACCCCCAAGATATTAAGAGAGGGTAAAACCCTTGACTCACTGCAGCCAACTGAGAGGGAAATAGACATCTTCCTTCCTGTCAGCTGTTTCAAGGGAAAAGGGAGTGGAGGTCAGGGTGCTTTTCTTCAGTGAATTCAGCCAGCAGAGCTATTTGTTGTCTACAAGAGACCCACCTCAGATGTAAGGACACAAATAGGTTAAAAGTGAAAGGTTTGAGAGGATTGTGGGAACATGGCCCACATGTTAGACATATAAATCTTAGCTCTCATTAAAACAAAGAAAAAGCCAGAGGCTGCTGTGGGGAACTGCTTTGGGGCACAGCAAATCAGGACACTGTACCAACTCCCAGAAGAGTGATGGTCAGAGACACGAAGAAGCCAAAACAGGTAATCGTGAGTTTTTTAAACCTCATGGCTGCTGGGAAGGGCTCTCCTCTCCCACCCCCCGAGATATTAAGCAAGGGTAAAACTCCTGGAAAATTGTATCTGAGAGTAGAGTAGATGTCTACCTCCATGGGAAGTGCTCTGCGTCCTGGACAGATAGGGAAGCGAGGAATAATCAGGGCTTGCTTACCTTGGTAGCTGGAAAGGGCACGCATACCTACCCTCAGGGTAGACAGATTGGGTGGAGACCCTGGCTCCCTGCTCCAAGCAGGAGTGTGAAGGCAGATTCTCTGCAAGAAAGAAGGGTCTGGGAGAGTGGAGAGTGATTTTTTTGCAGTAAGTTTAGCCAGCTTGACTCCCCTTGAATATTGGAACGGACCCTGACTTGACAGGGAGAGGGGAGGGGGATCATCTCAGACAAGCAATCATGCCCAGCCACCTAGGTAAAGAGAGGAATTATGTCAGTGAGGAGGCAGAGACAGGCAGAGATCAGCACCACTCCAGCTGACTGCAGGGGATCTAACCTGCCCAAGGGAAAAGGGGCAAATAGCCTTCTGAAAGGCTAAGCAGCCCAAGGACCCAGATTAGCTTAGTGGGGGAATTCCTGCCTAACATACATGAGGTCCCTGGTTCAATTCTGGGCTATTCCTTGAGAAGAGATCCACCAGGTTATCAGGCATCCAGCTGAAACCTTATGACAGGGAATATACAGACATTTTCTTTGTATTAGCTTTTCTTGGATCTCTCTTTTTTTTTTTTTCTTCTAAAGTTCATTTTCTTTTATTTCTCTTTACTCACTAAAACCGAGCTCAAAACCTGCAGAGGGCAGGCTGCAGGGTGAATGATTGAGGAACACCAGCAGCCTGAGAAGATCCTTAGGGGTCTAAAAAAGAAGGCACTTTTTCTGTGTTTATTATTACTTTCTTCTGTCTCCTTTTTTAAGAAAACAAAAATGAGTTGCTGCTGTCTTGTTTTTTGCTTGTTTTTTATTCCCCCCCTTTCTTTCTCTGCTTCTTTATTTTTGCTTTTTCTTTCTTTTATTCTTTTAGTTATTGAACTATTCTGCTTATGCTATTTCTTTGCACTCCTTCATCTTTGTATCTTTTGTTTTCTGTTCTTTCATTCCACCTCTTTTATTTGGTCTCCAATTTTTCTTGTTTGTATTTCTCCCTCTTTCCCTTTTTCTCTGTATACTTTCTCTTTTTTACTTTTTTCTTTCTCTCTTCTGTTTTCTTTTCTCCTCTTCTCACCATTCCAGCATTTTAATTAATTCTATATATTTATTTCTCTATTCTGTTTCTTGTTTCATTGTTTCAATTCCACTTTCCTAATTTTATTCCTCTGTGCTTCTTACTTGTGTTAATTTTTCAATTTCCTAGGTCTTGTATGTTTGCTCTCCTGCCTTTTACTAATACCATTACTATTATTATTTTTGTCTTCCTATCTCTTTCCTTTTATTTCATCCCAATTTTTTTTTCTTTCAAAGGAACATAGATCTCTCTCTCAAAAAAACAGCTGAGTGGGGGCAAGATCCTGCCTGAGCAAACTGTTTTGGGAACCCACAGGGTAGGAGGCTTCGGGGCATCAATCTAGAGGGAGCTAGATGAAGAGATGAATTCCTCTAGGTGCTGCTGGCTTGGTTGTTGGTTACTGTGTTTTCCTTTCCTTGATTTCCCCTTTTCTGTGTATACTGATTATATACCAAGGCTGTCTCTTTTCCTTCCCTCATCATTCTATCTTCTGTTTTCTGTTGTTGTTCTTACGTTATACCTCTCTTTGTTTAGTCTCCAATTCTTCTAGTTTTTAATTCTACCTCATCTATCCTGTTTTCTTCTATTAACTTTTTTTCTTTTTGTATTTCTTTTCTCTCTCCCTCTCTTATCATCATACTGGCCTTTTAATTCAGTCTATATAGCTTTCTCTATTTGGTTTCCCATTTCATTGTTGGTATCCCACTTTTCTATTCCTATTAATCTACACTGCTTACATGAGTTAAATATTCATTTTCCAAGGTCTTAAATGGTTCCTCTTCTAAAAATTACAATTGTTAGTACTATTAGCCTTTTACTTTTCTTACCTCTTTCACTTTCTCTGGCCCTAATTTTTTCCTCCAAGGGAACATAGACAACAGCAATGAAATATAATAAGAACAAAGTGGGAAAGAGAAAACTTAACACACACACACACAAAACAGCAATTAAATAAAACCCAGAGTAAAGAGAGAAGTTAATCAACTGAATAAACCCATCAAGATAAAAAGATGACCAGAGAGCAACAAAAAATTACAAACCATACTAAGAAACAGGAAGACACGGCCCAGTCCAATGAACAAACTAAAAATCAGGAAGAGGTGCAGAACGTTGAACAACTAATCAAAGCAGATTATCCAAACAGATTATCATGGACCAACTTAATGAAGTGAAGGAAGAGATTAAGGATATTAAGAAGACACTGGGAAAACATACCGAAGAAATTGTAAACATACATAAAAAGATAACAGATATGGTGATGAATGGCACAATCCAAGAAATCAGAAGACAATCGAAGCACATAACAGTAGATTTGAACAGGTGGAGGAAAGAATTAGTGATGTGGAAGACAATACATCTGAAATCAAACAGATAGTAGAACAGATAGATAAAAAAGAAAAAATCCAGCAGGGACCTAGGGATTTGAATGACAACACAAAACGCACAAACATATGCCTTATAGGTATCTCAGAGGGAAAAGAGAAGGAAAAGGGGACAGAAGGAGAGTTGGAGGAAATAATGGTGGTTCCAGCCAAGATCTCTATCCAGCAAAGCTGGCATTCAAGAATGATGGAGAGTTCAAAATATACACAGTTAAACAGAAATTAAGGGAGTATGCCAATAAGAAAACTGTCCTTCAAGAAATACTAAAGTGAGTTCTGCAGGTTGAAAGGAAAAAACAGGAGAGAGAGAGCTGGAGGAGAATGTAAGAACAACTAAAAAGATAAAATTGGAAATAAAAACAACATATGACATACATAATCCCAAAGAAAATATGGCTAATATAAGTAATTCCTTGAAAGTAATAACACTGAATGTTAATGGGTCAAACTCACCAGTCAAGAGACACAGATTTTCAGAATGAATTAGGAAATATGACCTATCTATATATTGTCTACAAGAAACCCACCGTAGACCCAGGGATTCAAGGAGGCTGAAAGTGAATGGCTGGAAAACAATCTTACAAGCAAACAACAACCAAAAAAAAAAAAAAAAAGGCAAGAGTAGCTATACTAATATTGGGCAAAATGCAAAATAGACTTTAAATGCAAAACAATTGTAAGAGACAAAGACAGACACTATATGTTAGTGAAAGGGGTAATCTTTCAAGGAGAAAGAACAATCATAAACATTTATGCATCTAACAGGGGTGCCTCAAAATATATGTGGAAAACACTGGAAAAACTAAGTGGAGAAATGGATGCTGCTACAATTTTAGTGGTGGAATTTAATACACCATTATCACCATTAGACAGAACATCTTGACAAACAATAAAGAAACAAAGACTTTGGTTAATACATTAGAGCATCTGGACCTAATAGACATATACAGAACACTACACACAAATACAGCGGGATATACAGTCTTCTCGAGTGCACATAGATCATACTCCAAGATAGACCACATGCTAGGCCACAGAAAAAATATTGAGTTCAGAAAGGTTGAAATTATACAAAGAAATTTCTCTGACCACAATGGCATGAAATTTGAAATTAGTAAGGGCCAGGGAACCAGATTAGGCACAAAGATATGGAAGTTAAACAACACACTCTTAGACAAACAGTGGGTCAAGGAGGAAATTTCAAAAGAAATCAGTAACTACCTTGAAAGGAATGAAAATGACAACGCAACATAGCAAAATCTATGGGATGCAGCAAAAGCTGTACTGAGAGGGAAATTTATAGCCATAAATGCATATATCAAAAAAGAAGAAAGAGCTAAAATTGAAGACCTAATTGCACACCTGGAGGAACTGGAAAAACAACAAAAAACTGACCCCAAAGGAAGTATAAAGAAGGAAATAACAAAGATTAAAGCAGAACTAAATGAAATAGAAAATAAGAAAGCACTAGAAAAAATAAAACCAAAAACTGGTTATTCAAGAAGATCAATAAAATTGACAATCCCTTAGCCAGGCTAACAAAGGAAAAAAGAGGTAAGATGTAAATACACAAATTAAGAAATGAGGAAGGGGATATCACCAATGACCCCACAGAAATAAAGAGTATCATAAGAGGATACTTTGAAAAACTATATGCCAACAAGAATGATAATTTAGAGGAAATGGACAAATTCCTAGAAACTTGCAAGCAGTCTACATTGACGAAATAAGGAATTGATGGACTCAACAGTCCAATTACAAGTAAAGAGATAGACTCAGTCATCAAAAAACTCCCAACAAAGAAGAGCCCAGGACCAGACAGCTTCACAGGTGAATTCTACCAAACATTCTGGAAAGAATTAACACTGATCCTGCTTAAGCTCTTCCAAAAAATAGAGGTAGAAGGAACATTGCCTAACTCATTCTATGATGCCAACATTGCCCTAATACCAAAGTCAAACAAAGATGCCACAAGAAAGGAAAATTACAAATCAATCTCTCTAATGAACCTAGATGCTAAAATCCTCAACAAAATACTTGCTAATCACATTTAACAACATATCAAATGAATTATACACCATGACCAAGTGGGTTTCATCTCGGGTATGCAAGGATGGTTCAATAAAGCAAATCAATCAATGTAATACACCACATAGACAAATTGAAAGGAAAAAAACCACATGATCATCTCTATAGATACAGAAAAAGCATTTGATAAAATACAACACCCCTTCCTGATAAAAACACTGCAAAAGATAGGAATAGAAGGAAAAATTCTGAACATGATAAAGGATATATATGAAAAACCCACAGCTAACATCATCTTCAAGGGTGAAATCCTAAAAGCTTTCCCACTAAGATCAGGAACAAGACAATGATGCTCACTATCAGTGCTCCTATTTAACATTGTCTTAGGGTACTTGCTCAAGCACTAAGGCAAGAAAAAGATATAAAAGGCATCCAAATTGGAAAGAAAGAAGTAAACATTTCACTATTTGCAGATGACATGATTCTATACACAGAAAGCCCTGAGAAATCGACAAAGCTTCTAGAACTTATAAATGAATTCAGTAAAGTTGCAGGCTATAAGATCAATGCTCAAAAGTCAGTAGCATTTCTATACACCAATAACGAGCAATCTGAGGAGGACATAAAGAAAAAAATACCACTTACCATACTAACTAAAAGAATCAAATACATGGGAATAAATTTAACTAAGGATGTAAAGGACTTATAAACAGAAAACTACACACCACTGTTAAAAGAAATAAAGACTTAAATAAATAGAAGAATATTCCCTGTTCTTGGATAGAAAGACTAAGTATCAATAAAATGTCTATCCTACCCAAACTAACCTACAGATTTAATGCAATCCCAACAAAAATCAACACAGCATTTTTTAATGAATTGGAAAGACTAACTACAAAATTTATTTGGAAGGTTAAGAGGCCCTGAATCACCAATGACATATTGAAAAAGAAAAATGAAATTGGAGGTATCACACTACCTAAATTTAAAACATACTACAAAGCTACAGACGTCAAAACAGCATGGTTTTGGCACAAGGACAGATATACCAACTAATGGAACCAAATTGAGAGTTCTGATATAGATCTTCACATATATAGTCATCTGATATTTGACAAGGCCACCAAGCCCACTCAACTGGGAGAGAATGGCCTCTTCAACAAGTGGTGCTTGGAGAACTGGATATCCATATCCAAAAGAATGAGAGAGGAACACCATCTCACACCTTATACAAAAATAACTGAAGATGGATCAAAGATCTAAATATAAGAACCAAGATCATAAAGATCTTGGAAGATAATGGAGGGAAGCATCTACAGGACCTTGTAATAGGAGATGGTTTCATGAACTTCACACCCAAAGCTCGAGCAGCAAAAGAAAAAATAGATAAATGGGATCTCCTCAAAATTAAAAACTTTTGCACCTCAAAGGACATTAACAAGAAAATAAAAGGTAGCCTACCCAATGGGAGAAAATATTTGGAAACCATATATCTGATAGGAGCTTAATATCCTGCATATATAAAGAAATCCTACTCCTTGAAAATAAAAAGACAAACAACCCAGTTAAAAAATGGCAAGCGACCTTAAAAGACAGTTTTCCAAAGAAAAAAATACAAATGGCCAGAAAGCACATGAAAAGATTCTCAACATCACTAGCTGTTAGGGAAATGCAAATCAAAACTACAATGAGATACCATCTTACACCCATTAGAATGGCAGCTATTAAAAAAACAGCAGAGTATAAGTGTTGGAGAGGATGTGGAGGAATGGGAACCCTCATCTACTGCTGGTGGGAATGTAGAATGGTCCAGTCATTGTGGAGGACAGTTTGGCAGTTCCTCAAAAAACTACCTATAGAACTTTCATATGATCCAGTAATTCCACTGCTGGGTATACAGCCAGAAAAATTGAAAGCAAAGACACAAACAGATACATGCACACCAATGTTCATAGTGACATTATTCACTATTGCCAAAAGTTGGAATCAACCCAGGTGCCCATCTACAGATGAATAGATAAACAAAATGTGGTACATACATACAATGGAATATTACTCAGCTGTAAGAAGGAATAAAGTCCTAACACATGGGATAACATGGATGAATCTTGAGGACCTTATGTTGAGTGAAACAAGCCAGGCATTGATGGATGAAAAGTACATGACCTCACTGATATAAATTAAGCAAATTGAGCAGACTCCGAGAGCTATTGTCTGGAAGATAGGTTTACAAGAAATAGAAAGGGAGAAGAAGGTTTTGAGCCAATACTCATATGGACATAATCTATGGTAAGGTGAAAGTGTATAGTTGTGTATTGAGGGGATATGACAGGAGGGTAGTGATATTATTGTGTTGGGTGGAGCAGGCTTGACAGATGGATAAATTGGGAAGGGTGTGTTGGAAGGTCCAGGGTACGGGGGGTGGGGGGTTGGGAGAGGGACCAGGTGAACAGTGGGGATTTGTGTGTATGTGGTTGAAAGTACAAAATTGGGAATGCTTTTATGGAAATATGATAAGTAAGGGTTACTAGTTTAGGGTGTTGGATGGGGGGGGGGCATTTGAGACAGAGCGCACCTGGAGCAGTTTTCTAGGGAGTGTGTGAGTGATCATTCTGTCATAATGTGTTGTATCAGTGGGTGGCAACCCACTTAATGAGCAGGAAGGAGTTGGACTCCCATCCTCAGGAGGACCAATTTGTTCACAAAAGGATAGGTGGGAGTCTCTCGAGAGCATGGGAGGTTCCTAATAGGGGACGACAAACTAGTGTGTCAAGACTTCAGTCTTGTTGCATATAACTATGAATCTTGTCATCCAGGGAGTGAAGCCAGGGGTTCACTGTGGGCCCCGAGGGGAAGGGGAGGGAGGAATAGAAGAGATCAGACGGGGTATTTAGTGGGCAGTGGAAGTGTTCTACATGATCTTACAGTGATGGACACAGGACATGGTAAATATCATCAAAATTTATAAAAGAGTACATTCTAAAATGTAAACCACAATGTAAACCATTGACCATGTTCAGTAGCTATGTTCCACTATGTGTATATCAGTTATAATAAAGGTACCATCCACATATAAAAAGGTATTAATATGGGAGGGGGAGAGAAAAGGGGGAGGATGTTGGGTATATGAAAGTCTCCTGTATTCTGTGTGTGACTTTGCTGTGACCTAAAACTTCTGTGAAAACAAAATGAAGAATAGTGAGACAAAGGGGAACAAGTGGATGAAGGTGCCATGGTATAGACAAGACAACAGATATTGTGGCAATGAATGGCAAAATGTCAAAAAAAAGTTTTTTTAATATTTTTCATTTTTTAAAATATCCCAATCTTTTAATTCTATTGTATTTTTAGTTTTTAAAAATTTTTTATGTATTTTATTTCTTATATTTTAACTTATCATTATTGTTTCATTTTCCTATTAATTGTATTTGGCTATTGTAATGGCTTCATTTTTGAAGAAGCTTTGGATCACAGAAGAGTTACAGTGGGCAGGGGAGGATAATTGGTGTGGGGTGTCAGTGATGGGGAATACATGGGAGGAAGTTCACCTGATCATATATATAAGGTATATAAAAATGTTCAAATGTTCACAGGGCATTGTCACAGTGGGTGGAGACTCATACAATGACTGAGAGAATACTGAATTCCCATCCTGGAGAGCTCTGCCACATTCTCTAAGGGAGCAGCAACAGTCCCCCAAGTGCATGGGCAGTGACTGGCAAAGGAGGATGTTCCACTGTTGGGCCCTTGATATTGATGACTAGGCTTATGAGCCTTTGCTCTTGAAATGGAAACTTATCCTATTATTATGGAATGTCTAAGTCTTGACTCCTGAGAGCCTCCTTGTTGCTCAAATGTGGCCTCTCTTCAAGTCAAACTCACCATATGAATGCATTACCTTCCCTCCAGCATGGGACATGTCTCCCGGGGATGAGCCTCCCTGGAACTGAGGGATTGCTACCAAGCACCAGCTGGCAATGCAACTGGAAAAAGACCTCAAATAAAAGGGGGAAAAGGTTAAGACAAATGAGTTTATATGGCTAAGAGACTTCAAAGTGAGTTGGGAGGCCATCCCTGAGGTAACGCTTTCACACATCTCAGTAGGATCTCATAGGCTTCCAAAGTGGATACTACCCCAAATAATGGGGCTCTTGAGGGCCTATGGTCAGGGCAGATAGCTCCAGAGTTTGGTGCCTTGCCAGTGGGCCCTACTTTGGAATTTGTGCTCCTGAGAGTGACAGAGTCAGACTCAATCATGTCTTCCCTGCACATGGTTCATCTGTCCCTTCTATTTAAACCTATATTTTGGGGTGGAGTTTGTAAATGTACATCCAGAGAGACTCGAGTCTTTTGGCTGTCCATGTGCCAGCTGGGCCTGGAACCTCAGCGGAGTTGCAACACCTACTCTACAGCTTATTGGACTCACCCAGGACAACTGGCAGGGAGATGATGATGAAAACAGCCATCCCAGGGAATGGAGAGAGTCTGCAGTTGTTGGCAGGATAGTCCCATCCATCTTACCCATGGGATATAAGCTCCCTCTCAATTAGAGCTGGAGTGGACATCACCATCCCAGAATCCTTGGGATTGCGGAAAGAGCTATGGACTAAAGTGGACTTACTGGTATCCTACTATAGACATATTGTGATTCTAGCCATGGAAGAAATTACAACATTGATACGGAGCCAGTGGCCCTTTGAGGCTCTGAGGGCATGGAGAAGGAAATACAGGTGTAGTACACATGCCTTTTCAGGACTTGGGATTTGTCCTGAGTGATGTTGCAATGACAGATATAGGCCATTTTGTATCATGATATAACATGCAGAACTGTGTGGGAGAGTGTAGACTACAATGTGAACTACGGTCCATGCTCAGTGGCAAAGCCCCAGGATGCACTTATCAATTGCAATGAATGTGCCCTGCTAATGAAGGATGTTTATGTGGGAGGGTGTGGGAGGTGTGGGGAGTGGGACATATGGGAATCCCTATATTTTTTGTGTAACATTTATGTAATCTAAGTATCTTTTAAAAAATAAAAAAGTAAAACATAAATAAATAAAAGGAATTTCAAATACCCCTTAAGAATTCTTGCACAGTAATCCTGTGAAAAGGAAAACATACCGAGAAATAAATTGATGTTAATGTAAAAAAAAAAGAAAGAAATATTTGAAAAAAGCATTCCATGCAAATAGTAACCAAAAAAAGAGCTGGAGTAGCGATACTAATATTGGACAAAATAGGTTTCAAATGCAGAACTGTTATAAGGGGTGAAGAAGGTCATTATATATTAATAAAGGGGGCAATTCACCAAGAAGACATACCTATACTAAATATTTATGCACCTAACCTATATGCCCCAAGATACATGAGGCATACACTGGCAAAACTGAAGGGAGAAATAGATGTCTCTACAATAACAGTTGGAAATTTCAATACAACACTCTCAGTATTGGATAGATCATCTAGACAGAGGATAAATAAATAAACAGCTTGAATAATATGGTAAGTGAACTAGACCTAACAGACATCTATAGAGCATTGTACCCAAATACAGCAGGATATACTTACTTTCTCATGGATTCTTCTGCAAGACAGACCATTTGTTGGGTCACAAGATGAGTCTCAATAAATTTAAAATGATTTAAATTATACAAAACCCTTTCATCATATGGACAGAAGCTGGAAATCAATAGTGGATGGAAAAAGGAAAAATCATAAATATATTGAGAATAAACAACACACTTAAATAATCATGGGGTCAAAGAAGAAATTGCAAAAAAGTTCAGCAAATATCTTGAGATGAATGAAAATGAGAACACAACATAGAAAACCTATGGGACATCTCAGATGCAATGCTGAGAGGGAAATTTACAGCCCTCAGTGCTTACATTAAAGAAAGAAGAGAGAGCTAAAATTGAAGATCTAACTGAGGAACTAGAAAAACAGCAAACTTATCCCAATCCAAATTGAATAAAAGAAATAGCAAAATTAGAGCAAAAATAAATGATATTGAGAATGATAAAACAATGCAATCAACAAAACTAAAAGTTGGTTCCTTGAGAAGATCAACAAAATTGACAGATCCTTAGCTAGACTGACAAAGAAAAAAAGCATACACAAATACATAAAATCAGAAATGAGAGGGGGCACATTACCACTGACCCCATAGAAAGAAGGGAGATCATAAGAGGAAACTATGCCCCAAAAAAGTAGACAATGTAGAGGAGATGGACAAATTCCTAGAAACACACAAACCACCTACACTGACCCTAGGAGAAAAAGAAGACCTCATCAGACCAATCAGAAGTGAAGAAATTGACACAGTCATCAAAAACCTCCCAAAGATGAAAAGCCCAGGACCATATGGCTTCACAGGTGAATTTTACCAATCATTCAAAGACAATCTAATACAAATCTTGCTCAAGCTCTTCCAAAAATTGAATAGAAAAGAATGCTGCCGGACTATTTCTATGAAGCCAGCATTGCCTTAATACCAAAACCAGATAAAGATACTACAAGAAAAGAAAATTACAGACTAATATTCTAATGAATATCGATGTGGAAATCATTAACAAAATACTGGCAAAGAAAATCCAAAAACACATTAAAAGAATTATACACCATGATCAAGTGGGTTTTATTCCAGGTATGCAAGGGTGGTTCAACACAAGAAAATTAATTAGTGTAATAAACCACCTTGATAAATTGAAGAATAAAAATCACCTGATCCTCTTGACTGATGCAGAAATGGCATTTGACAAAATACAGCACCCTTTCTTGATAAAAACACTCCAAAATACAGGAATTAAAGGAAACTTTCTCAATATGGTAAAGTGCTTTTATGAAAAATCCACAGCTAGCATTGTACTCAATGGTGAAAGACTGAAAGCTTTCCCACTGAGATCAGGAACAAGACAAGGATGCTGACTGTCACTATTGTTATTCAATATTGTGCTAGACCAATTAGGCTGGATAAATAAAAGGCACCCAAATAGGAAAGAAAGAAGTAAGATGTTCACTATTTGCTGATATTTGCAAATAGTGAGGAAACACATGATAAATGTTCATCACTAGTGTTTAGGGAAATGCAAATCAAAACTACAGTGAGATATTGTTTCACAACTATTATACTGGCTGCTATTAAAAAGTTGGAAAACTGTAAATGTTGGAGAGGATGTGCAGAGATAGGAATGCTTATTCACTGTTGGTGAATAACTGTTTGGCAGTTCCTAAGGAAGTTGAATAGAGATTTGCTATGTGACCCAGCAATACCATTACCAGGTATATACCCAGAAGAACTGAGAGCAGAGACATGAACAGACATCTGCACACCAATGTTCATGGTGGCATTATTCATGATTGCCAAATGTTGGAAACAATCCAGTGTTCATCAATTGATGAATGGATAGACAAATTGTGGTGTATACACACAATGGAATATTATGCAGTAGTAAGAAGAAATGAAGTCATGAAGCATATGACAACATGGATGAACAGAGGACATTATGTTGTGTGTAGCAAGCTAGACACAAAAGAAAAAATACCGTGTGATTGTGCTATTATGAACTAAATATATTGTGTAAACTCATGGAGGTAATAATTAGAATATAGGTCACCATAAAATGGAAGGAGGGTAGAGAACGGAAAGCTGAGGGCTAACCTGTGCAGAATTGGTCAAAATGTTCTTTGTAAATCTTTGGAAATAAATAGAAATGGTTAAATCATATCATGGTGTTTGTAACTATCAGTGCTATTGTTTGGGTATGACAGTGATTGAAAAGGAAAGCCTAAGGTCATGTATATTACTAGAAGGAAAGCTAAAAACTGTAGCATAGGACTGTATAAGATAGTAAATCCTCATGTAAAACACGAATATGGTTGATATTGCATATATAAGACTCTTTTTACAAAATATAAATACAAATATACTAGAGAGAAAGAAAAAGAATACCATCTGTGTATGGCAGGCAAGTCAGATTGAGAGGTGATGAATTTTGTTTGTTTTTTGTTTATTATTACTATTAGAATAATGAAAATGCTATGGGAGTGATTGGGGTGATGAATGCACAAACATGATTACACCTAATACCATTGACTGTACTCTTTGGATGGATATATGCTTTATTAATATGTATCAATAAAATTGAAAAAAATGAAAAGAAGTTAAGAGAAATAATAAAATATATCCAGGAAATGAAAGAAATTATTTAAATAAGAGCAAATTTAATGAAAATAAACATACAACAGTTAGGGTTAAAAAAAAAATACACAGGAGCCATATAACAGAAGATTTGAGGAAGCAGAAGAAAAGTTCGTTGACCTTGAAGACATTGCCTCCTAAATCAAATATACAAAAGAATAAATAAAGAAAATGGAAAAAACCAGAACGGAGTCCCAGGGAACTAAATTACAGCAAGAGACATGCAAACATACATGGGTGTCCCAGAAGGAAAGGAGAAGGGAAAAGGGCAGAAGGAATATTTGAAGAAATAATGGTAGAACATTTCCCAACCGTATTGAAGGACATAGATATCTGCATCCAAGAAGCACAACACACTCCCATCCAAATGTATCTGAATAGACCCACTCCAAGACACTGATAAGAATGTCAAATGCCAAACACAAAGAGAGAATTCTGAGAACAGTGAGTGAAAAGCAGTGCCTAAAATATAAGGGATACCCAATAAGATTAAGTGCTGATTTCTCATCAGAAACCATGGAGGCAAGAAGACAGTGGTATGATATATTTAAGATACTGCAAGAGAAAAACTTCCAGCCAAAAATCTTATATCTGCCAGGTTGTCTTTCAAAAATGAGGGTGAGTTTAGAATATTCACAGATAAACAGAAACTGAGAGACTTTGTAACCAAGAGACACACTTTGCAGTATATACTAAAGGATGTGCTGCAGCCTGAAAAGAAAAGACAGGAGAGAGAGGCCTGGAAGAGAATCTAGAGATGAAGATTATATCAATAAAAGTAACTAAAAAAGTGTCTAAAGAGTGGTGAAAATAAAATATGACAGATACAACCCAAATATTCAGGAATAAACTTAACCAATGATGTAAAGCACTTGTATTCAGAAAGCTACAACTCATTGTTAAAAGAAATTTTTAAAAAAAGACCTGAATAATTGGAAGAACATTCCATGCTCACATATTGGAAGACTAAATATCATTAAGATGTCAATTCTACTCAAATTGATATACAGATTCAATGCAATCCTAATAAAAATTCCACCAGCATTTTTTAAATAAATGGAAAACACAATTATCAAATTTATTTGGAAGGATAAGGGGACCTGAATATCCAGAAACATCTTAAAAAGGAAAAGTGGAACTTGGAGGACTCTCATTTCTGGACTTTAAATCATAGTACCTAGCATGGTACTGGCATAAAGACAGACACATAGATCAATGGAACCGAGTTGTTAGTTCAGAAACAGATCCTCACATCTACATCTATGGTCAAGTGATTTTTTACTAGCCTGTCAAACCCACCCAACTCTGGTAGAACCATCCATTCAACAAATAGTGATGAAAGAATTGGATAGCCATAGCCAAAAGAAGGAAAGAGACCCCCTATCTCACACCTTATACAAAAATTAACTCAAAATGGATTAAAAAAACCTACCTATAAAAGTGAGAACCATAAAGTTTCTAAAAGAAAATGTTGGAAAATATCTTCAAGACCTGGTGGTAGGTGGTGGATTCTTAAAGAGATAAGAGGAGGACTGAGATGGACTACTGATGTTTAAAGTATATAGAAGTTTTAATTAGCTTTACTGTAAAAGTGTGGATATGTACAGAGTTGATGTTAACACATTATAGTGAGTAATGCTGGTTTATAAATGGGAACATGACTGAAAAGGGTAGACTAGGGATGTAAATGCCAATTGACAGAAAGCTAGAGAATAATCTAGGGACTGAATAGCACAGTAAACCCAGAGGTAGATGAGAATTGTGGTTGATGGTACAGATGCAAGAGTGTCTTTGTGAGCTAGAGCAAATGTACATCACTATTGCAGGGTGGGGAATGTGGAGAAGAATGGGAAAAATACAACCAGAGTGACCTGTGGGCTGTGGTTAACAGTAATAATGTAATATTCATTCATCTATACCAAAGATGTACTGTGTTGATAATGGGGGACTATGGAAAATGTGCCAAATGTACATTATGGACCTGGTAATAATTGGATGATATTATCTCATAATCTATAACATATGCTCCACCACTGTGTAGTGTGTTGATAGAGGGGTATTGTTTGGGAATTCTGCACATGTGCATGATTGTTTTACAAGTTTACAACTTCTGTCATAAAAATATATTTTTAAAATAATAATAGTGTGGGTTGGGGGGGGAAATATACCAAATGTAAGATAAAGACTATAATTAGTAGTGAAATTTTTACAATATTCTTTCATAATTTGTGACAAATATCTCACAACAATTCAAGGTGTTGGTGGTGGGTTGATGTATGGGACCCCTGTATGATGTTATGCATGCTTGCTTTGTAAGTTCATACGTTTTACTATACACTTATTGTTTATATATGTTCATGTATAAATGATATAAAATAATAATAGGGTGGGTTTGGGGAAAATAGTTTGGTTAGTAGAAATATTTTGAGGATGCTCTTTAATCATTAGTTAAAAATGTTTCACAACAATGCAAGGTGTTAGTGGTAGGGTTAGGTATGAGAGCCCTGTATGATGTTATGTGTGTTTGTTTTTTAAGTTCACAACTATTACTATACACTTATTGTTTATGTATGTTTATGTGTAAGTGATATACTTCAATAAATTTTTTTTAAATTTTAAATAGTGAATCTGAGTGGTAAGATATGCCATGGAAAAGTCTTCCCTCCAAATCAATTAATAAAAGGACAAATCCCACTCACTTAGAACTATGGAGGATTATAGAGACTGGAGAAGGAATCCACAAATGCTGAATTGAAGCACAGGTAGGATATTTTCTTCCTGGAGTCACCAGACTTAATCCCTCCCCCACACTTGGTCCTGCATATCTTGGGAGTTACTCAGAAACAGCATTGCCTGTGTACCTCCTGCCATGAGTGCTCGCTATAGAGCCACTCACAGCAGTGAGTTATAACCCCACACAAATCCAGGCACAAGGACCAAGTCCACAGAGACCCAGGGCTGAACACAAGGGGATGAAGAGTCCCACATGCAAAATACCTCCCTCCCCAAGGGAGGAGACCATGGTAGAATTGTTGTCAAGAGGTGATCTCACTCAATCCAGTCACTATTCACTGCACCACCTAAATGTAAAATGGACCTTTGTGGACTAACCCCATTCTGGATTGACCCACCTTTTGGTATTGACCCTATCTGGGTCTCAAGAGTGGGATACCCCACTGGGGTAAAAACTAGAGGCAGAAAAGCCTCACAGGAAAAAAGGGGGTAGGGCTGAGTTACTGTAAGACAGCATGGATCTTCTTCTGGAAGAAAGGAAAAGGAGGCATTTAGTGAGGGAGCAAATTTAAACAAATCATAGGAGCTGGGGAGAAAATTCTGCACCAAAGTAAACAGAATAGATCAGGATTTCTGGAGAAGGAACAGAGGAAAGGAAGCTTTCTCCTGAAGATGAAACAATTGCACAAAAAGAGCAATCTTAAAAATTGTACCATATATTCAGGGAAAGAAGCAGATGAAGAAGAGCTGAGAAAATCTGAGCAGTTAAATGTGGGCTACTCTAAAGGCCCAGAATAAGTTAGACCAATCTTCAAAAAAGAGTTTTAACACAAAGTCAACCAACGATAAAATCGTAGATGAGAGGGAGAGACTGATCTTTAGAGTTAACATATAAAAATAATCAGATGCCCAACTATCAGCCAAAAATCACAAGTCACGATAAGAAACAGGAAGATATGACCCAGTCAGGTGAACAAATTAAAACTTCAAAGTAGATTCAAAAGTTGTAACAAATAATCAAAGATGCTCAAACAAATCTCCTAAATCAATTCAAGGAGATGAAAGAATATATGCATAAAGAAATAAAGGATATTAAGAATTTAAAAAGAAACATAACAAATTATGGCAATGAAGGGCACAACAATGGAGATTAAAGGCACAACAGTAGATTTGAACAGGCAGAAGAAAGAATCAGTGAACTAGAAGACAGGACAATCAAAATCATACATTCAGAAGAGCAGATAGAGAAAAGAACAGAAAAATTGAGCCGTGTCTTAGGGATGTGAGTGACAGCATGAGGCATACAAACATATGCATCATGGGTGTACCAGAAGGAGAAGAGAAGGGAAAAGGGGCTGAAGGAATATTTGAGGAAATGATGGCCAAAAAATTCACAACTCTAATAAAAGAAATGAATATGCATTGCAACAAGTACAACATACTCCAAAGAGAATAAGCCCTATCTGACCCACTCTAGGACACATACTAATCAGAATATCAAATGCCAAAAATAAGGAGCAAATTCTGGAAGCAGTAAGAGAAAAGCAATTTGTCATATATAAGGGATCCTCAATAAGACGAAGTGCCAGTTTCTCATCAGAAGCCAGGGAGGTGAGAAGGTAGTGGTATGATATATTTAAGGTACTGAAAGAGAAAAACTGCCAGCCCAAAATTCTTTATCCAGCAAAACTGTCCTTTAAAAATGAAGGAGAGTTTAAAATATTCACAGATAAAGAGAAACAGAGAGTTCATCAACAGGAGATCTGCCCTTCAAGAGTTACTAAAGGGAGTTCTGTAGGATGAAAAGATAAGACAGGAAAGAGTGCCTTGGATTCATGTGAAGAAATTAAGACTTCAGTAAAGGTCACTAAAAGAATTAATGAAAAACCCAGTAGTACTCTATTCTCAATATATAACTTAACTCTTTAACTCCTATAAAGCAGAAAACAATTGAACATGAAAAGGCATATTTCCTAATAACGGGCACACAAAATATAAAAAAGTAATGTGGGCAAAAACACATCATAAAGAGGGGAAACAAGGATATGGGAAGAGAGAATGGGTATGCTATTGAAGTTAACTTGGTATCCTTTCAATTTAGTAGCTTATAGAGGTAGGTTGTGTAATACAAACCTCATGGTAGCCACAAAGAAAGTATTTTTAAAATATACTAAAACAAAGAATGAGAAAATAATCAGATACATCACAAAAGATAACTATACAAAAAAGGAGGTGGAAATAAATAAAAGGAAGACAAAAGAAGATATAACATATAAAAACCAGAGGACAAAATGACTGAAGTAAGTACTGCCGATACAGTTATAACACTGACTATTAATGGACTGAACTCTCCAATCAAAAGACACAGATTGGCAGAATGAATTAAAAACAGCATGGTCTAAGTATGTGTTGTTCACAAGAGACACACCTTAGACCCAAAGAGAGAAATAGATTGAAAGTTAAAGAATGTAAACAGATATTCCATGCAAATAGTAACCACAAAAAAAGCTGGGGTAGCTATGCTAATATCAGACAAAACAGACTAAGTCAAAGTTGTTACAAGAGACAAAGAAGGACTCTAGATATTAATAAAAGGGACAATCCACCAAGAAAAAATAAATCATAAATATTTATGCACCTAATGGCAGTGCCCCCAAATACATGAGGACAACACTGGCAAAACTAAAGGAAGAAATGGACACCTCTAGAATAGTAATTAGAGACTTCAATATACCACTCTTATTAATAGATAGAATATCTAGACAGAAGATCAATAAGGAAACAGAGAATTTGAACAATATGAGACCTGACAGTCATACACAAAGCATTGCACTCCAATACAGCAGAATATACATTCTTCCCGAAGTGCACATGGATCATTCTCAAGGATAGACCTTATGTTGGGTCATAAAACAAGTCTCAATAAATTTAAAAAATTTGAAATCATACAAAGCATCTTCTCTGACCATAATGGAATGAAGCTGGAAATCAGTAACAGGCAGAGAACTGGAAAATTCACAAATATATGGAAGTTAAATTACATATTTTTTTAAAAATCAGTGGGTCAAAGAAGGAAATATAAGGGAAATCAGTAAATATCTTGAGGGAAATGAATACGAGAACACAACATATCAAAATTTATAGGATGCAGCAAAGGCAGTGCTGAGAGAAATTTGTAGCCCTAACTACATACATTAAAAAAGAAGAACTAAAACCAAAGAACTAACTAAACATCTGGAGGAACTAGAAAAAAAAAAACAGTGAACTAATTCCAAAGCAAATAGAAGGAAAAAAATACCAACGATTAGAGCAAAAATAAATGAAATAGAGAATAAAAAAACCATACAGAGCATTAGCAAAACCAAAAGTTGGTTCTTTGGAAAGATCAATTAAAACAACAAACCCTAGGCTAGATTGACAAAGGAAAAAAAAAGAAGATGCAAATAAGTAAAATCAGAAATGAGAGCAGGGGACATTACTGCTGATCCACAGAAATTTTTAAAAATCATTATGGTATACTATGAACAACTGTGTGCCAAAAAATAGACAACCTAGATGATATGGACAAATTCCTAGAAACACAGAATAAAACCTTCACTGACTCTAGAGGAAATAGAAGATCTCAATAGATGAATTACAAGAGATCAAATAAGTCATCAAAAATCTCCCATCAAAGAAAAGCCCATGACAAGATGGCTTCATTAGTGAATTCTACAAGTCATTCTAAGATGAATTTTTAAAACTGAACAGGAGGAAACACTGCCTAACTCATTCTATGAGGCCAACACCACTCTAAAACCAAAACCAGATAATGATACTACAAGAAAGAAAATTACAGACCAATTTCTCTTACGAATATAAATACAAAAAGCCTCAACAAAATACTTGCAAATAGAGTCCAACAGCACATTAAGAGAATTCTACATCATGATTAAGTGAGTTTCATCCCAGGTATGCAAGTGTTGTTCAACATAAGCAAATCAAATAATGTAATATACTACATTAACAAAACAAAGGGGAAAACAAATGATCATCTCAATTCACACAGAAAAGGCATTTAGCAAAATCCAGCATCATTTCTTGATAAAAACACTTGGGAAAATAGGAATAAAAGGAAACTTTCTCAACATGATAAAGGGCATATATGGAAAAACCCACAGCTAACATTATACTCAATGGTGGAAGACTGAATACTTTCCCTCTAAGATCTGAAACAAGACAAGGGTGTCTGCTGTCACCACTGTTATTCAACATTGTACTGGAAGTACTTAGGCAAGAGAAAAACAAGAGGATCCAGACTGAAAGGCAAGAACTAAAACTTTCACTATTTGCAAATGGCATGATCCTATATATAGAAAGTTCTAAAACTCTACAGCAAAGCACTAGAACTAATAAATGAATCAGCAATGTGGCAGGGTACAAGATCAACATGCAAAAAATCAGCATTGTTCCTATATACTAGTAATGAGCAATCTGAGGGGGAAATTAAGAAAATATTCCATTTATAATAGCAACTAAAAGAATCAAATATCTAGGAATAAATTTAACCAATTTTTTTTACAACTTAGCAAATTGTAAATTTTACAATTAGTAAAATAAATTTAACTACAAAACTTTTCTAAAAGAAACCAAAGAAAATCTAAATAAATAGAAGGACATTCCATACACATGGGCTGGAAGACTAAATATTGTTAAGATGTCAATTCTACCCAAAGTGGATTTAAGATTCAGTGCAATCCCAATCAGAATTCCAACACCCTACTTTGTAGAACTGGAAAAGCCAATTATCAAATTTATTTGGAAGGGTAAGGGGCCCCAAATAACCAAAACCATTTTGAAAAAGAAGACAGAAGTTGGAGGTATCACACTTCCTGACTTTAAAGCTTATTACAAAGCTATAATGGTCAAACCAGCAGGATACTGGCACAAGCATAGACATATAGAACAAGGGAATTGAATTGAAAGTTCAGAAATAGACTATCACATTTATGGCCAATTGATTTTTGATAAAGCTGCCAAGTCCACTCAATTGGGAAAAATAGTCTGTTCAACAAATGGTGCTGGGAGAACTGGATATCCATATGCAAAAGAATGAAGGATGACCCCTATCTCACACTATATATAAAAATCAGCTCAAAATGACCAAAGACCTAGTATAAGAACCAGGACTATAACCCCCCTATAAGAATATGTAGGGAAGCTTTTTCAGGATCTTGTGTTAGGTAATGGTTTCTTAGATTTCACATTCAAAGCACAAGCTACAAAGAAAAAAAAATAGATAAAAGGGACCTAATCAAAATTAAAAACCTTTGTGGGGCTGGCTGTAGCCCAGTGGATAAGGGTGCCGGTTCACCACATGGGAGGCCCTGGGTTGGGTTCCCGGGGACCTCTCCAAAGCCGGCAGACCGCTTTGAGAAAGGGCAAGCCGCCGTGGGTGGGGCACAGCCGCCGTGGGCAGGGCAAAAAAGGCCACCACAGGCAGGGCAAAGCCACCACGGGCAGGGCAAGTCACCCGCAAACGGAGCAGATCCGCCTGTGAACAGAAGCAGACCCACCCATGAACGGAGCAGAGCCGCCTGCGCGGTGACCGGACTTGGCGCGTCACCGCAATGGGGGGAGACAGAGCAGACACAGAAGAATGCAGAGAAATGAACACAGCAAGAGCAAGCAAAAAGGCGGGGTGGGATATGTAACCAAAAAACAAAACAAAAAAACAAAAAAAAAGCCTTTGTGCATCAGAGGGCTCTATCACAAAAGTGAAAAGACAACCTACACAGTGGGAGAAAATATTTGGACACCATTGTTTTCCCTGTAGAAAACCAATTATCAGTTTCTTAAGAGCTATTCTATGCATTCATAAACATTCATAAAATATTTTCCCTTCTCACATATGGTATATAATCTATTCTGTAATAGAGACTACACTAAAATGAATATGAGATGAACAGAAGCTCAGGGTTGAGAGGACTATAAGGACACAAGGGTTGGCACCATGTTCTGGGGAGAATGTCTACCACCCTCAAGTTGAACATTTGGCTTTCTGGGCTCTGCTCTGCAGAAAGCTAAACATAAGACCAGAGGCATGGTTTATGAATTCCTCTACCCTGAAATATAGGTGGTTGTGGTTCCAAAATTATTTTTCTACATAAAAAATGGATACTACCTAGCCAGTGGTCCCAAATAAGAGGTCAGGGCATGGCCCGCTCCAGAGCCTTCTCCCTCCAGTACAATATCTCCAAGCACAAAGTGAGCCCTTTGATCTGTTAGGTTTTAAAGCTAACATTTTGAGTATTTATTGCGTGTCCGGCCCTTAAATAAGCACTTTTTATTCATTATTTCACTTACTCATCATAGTTGTTACTCTCCATTTTACTTCAAAGGAACCTGGGGCTTAACTAATAAATGGCAGAGCTAAGAAAAATTGACCTTAGGTTCATGTTCTACCTTCACATTTACTCCCATGAGGTTCTTACCTCAGTGTGGCACCTAGCTGCTTAGCCTTGAATTCTACCAATTTCCTCCCTAGGTTACTCATGCTCCTTGCTGAATGACGTGCTTGAGCCACACGAGATCACTCTTTGTTTGGTCCTTTCATTCTTCCAGGTCTTTGTACAGGTTGCCCCTCCCCATGGCATATTTTTCTCTCCTCTCTGCCTGGCATCCTGCTGAGATGATTCTTCTAAAGCTTGGTCTGATTGTGTTACTCCACTTACTTAAAACCTCTCTGTGTGTCCTAATGTGATGAAAACCATGCTTATAAACTTCAAACAGAGGATCTTCATGCTCTGGTACCTCCTGACTCTCCAGGCTCACCTTTCCCACTTGCATCTCCTCTGCATCCATTATCTACTTATAATTCCCTATGCATTTTGGGTACCCTCAGTTCCAGGCCTTTACATATGCTTTTCCTCTTGTCTAGAATACTCTTCCCACCTTCTCCATCACCTGGTTAATTCCTACCTGTCCTTCTGATCATTGCTTGGGCCACACCTCCTCAGAGGTCCTTTCCCTTATCCTTCCAGGATATTCATTTTTAAAATATCTTTTTTCTATACTATGAGCTCCTCAAGGTTAGTGTCAAAATCTAATTAATTTCTGTTTCCTCAGAGTCTCGTATAGAGCCTAGCACCCAAAAAATCTTAAGAACTAAGTGATGAATGAAGGGATTGATGGATGGATGGATGGATGCATGGATGGATGGATGGATGGATGGATGGGCTAGAATCCAGAGTCCCTGAATGGGAGCTAGGTACTCATCCTGACCTCACATCTTCCTTTTTGCCAAATGCTGCCTGCGTTTTGCAATTACTCCCATTATTTGGAAGCTCTTCACTTCAGTGTGACCTTGTTTATGTGACTCTACTTCTCTGAGCCTCAGTTTCCTTAAATGTAATATGACAGGGTAGGATGATGTATAATCTCTACTCTCCCTTTCACATCCAATGTTAGGTGAATCCATGCTGTTTTCAAAGGTGAAGGAAATTGCAAAGTACTGTGTGCTCGTGTGTGAGGACAACACTAACAGTTTGGCAGATGCAAGAGATTTCAGAGACTCCTGCTTAGCTCTCTAACTCAGTGATTGGCAAACTATGGCCCAAGGGCCAAGTCTGGCTTGCCTGTTTTTATATGGTCCATGAGTGAAAAATTGTTTTTACATTTTTCAGTTGTTGGGGAAAAAATCAAAAGAAGGCTATCTCATGACAATGAAAATTATATGAAATTCAAATTTCAGTGTTCATAAATAAAGTGCTCTGCTCATTCGTTTACATGTTATATAGTTGTTTATGCACTAAAACAGCAGAGTTGAATAGTTACAATAGAGACTGTATAGCCCTCTACAGAAAAAAGTTGCCAACCCCAGTTCTAACTCAAGAACACTCAAAGGTTTCCTACTACATATAACAGTGCTGCCCAATAGAAATACAGAGTAAGCCACATTTTAAGTTCCTAGAAAAAAAATGGGCAAAAGACTTGAATAGATGTTTCTCCAAATGGAATATACAAATGGCTAACAAGCACATCAATAGCTGCTCAACATCACTATTAGGGAAATGCAAAGTAAAACCACAATGAGATATCACTTCACATCCACTAGAATGACTACTATTAAAATAAAATAAGTTGTTGGAAAGGATGTGGAGAAATAGTATCTCTCATTCATTTTTGGGCAATGTAAAGTGCTGAAGCCTTTGTGGAAGAGTTTGGAAATTACTCAGAAAGCTAAGTACAGAATTACCATATGATTCAGCAAACACTCTACTAGGTATATACCCAAAAGAATTGAAAGCAGGGACTAGAACAGATATTTACACACCAATGTTCATAACGGCATTATTCACAATTGCCAAAAGATGGAAGCAACCCATGTCCATCAGCTGATCAATGGACAAAGAAAATGTGGTATGTACACATGATGGAATAGTAGTTATTTGTAAGAAGGAATATAGTCCTGATGCATGTGACAACATGGATGAACTCTGAGGATATTATGTTGAGTAAAATAAGCCAGGTACAAAAGTACAAATATTGTGTGATCTCACCAATATGAAGTAATTAGGTAAAGACACTCATAGAGTTAGAAGCTAGAATACAGGTTACCAGGCACTGGGTTGGAGGTAAGGATTGGGAAGTTAATGTTTAATTTGTACAGAATTTCTATATGGGTTGATTGTAAAGTTTTGGAAATTACTGGTAGTAATGGTAGCCCAACATCATGAGTATAATTAACAGCACTGAATTATATATGTGAATGTGGTTAAAAGGGGAAATTTTAGGTCATTTACTGTTACTAGAATAAAAGTTAAGACATAAAAAAGTAAATGATGGAGAGGCTAAAAAAGAACCTGTTAAAATACAAGAATTAGTTTTCAAGTGTTAATAAAAGCTAAATATTAAAAGCGAGAGAGCTGGGAAAAAGTCAAGAATAAATCCAGAATGTTTAATAACCTTCTTCAGAAAATTCAGAGATAATGAAATAAAAGTAATATATTAAATATTTTCCAGAGCTGAGGAAAGAAATCTTTTGTCAGACTGAATGGACTCAATGAAATTTTACCATACAAGGTGAAAGAACTCTATTTCCAGAATTGTTGTCATGAGACTTGAAAACTACAAGGATAGAATCTTCACTCTTAATTGTTTCCAAAATGATGTCTGTATGTGTGAGGGTGTGTATACCTACGTATCTATCTGTCTATCTATCTATCTATCTGTCTATCTATCTATCTATATAAAGATATAGCTATAGATATAGATATACTTAGAGAGAGAAAAAAACTATTTTCAACATACATTATTTATCTAGTTATATTATCAACCAAGTGAGATAATTCCAAACATTTTCAAAATTCAAGGTTCAGAAAGCTAACCTCCAATGCATATTTTCTGGGAAAAATTAATTTTATGGAGAACATTATGGAAAAATAAATGAATAAAAGGGACCCCCAACCAAAAAAATAATGACAAAAGGGCAAACTTAAGTAAAAGATATGTCCAGGTCCTGTAAATCTGAGCTTATTTGTAAATAGGATATTTGAAGATGATATGAATTAAGATGAGGCCAAACGAGATTAGGTGGCCCTTAACCCAATACACCTGGGGTCCCTAAAAGGAGTGGAAATTTGGGTACAGACAAGGAAAAATAGAGATAGAGACCCAGAGCCAGCCGTGTCATAGAGAAAGAGATTGAGTTATGTCACCAGAAGTCAATGAACGCAATGGATTGATGCCACTCACCTGATGCCAGGGTAGAAGCATGGAAGGGACTTTCTCCTCAGGAGGAAACATGGCCCTGAGGGAACCTTGATTTTGGACATCTAGCCTACAGAACCATGAGATAATAAATTTCTGTTGTTTAAGTTGAAAAAAGGGGGAGGGGGTCTTTCTGGAATCCTTTAGTTGAGGGAGTAATATGCATAATTATTAGTCAAAATTTTAGTTTACATGCCAATATGTAAACTTCTAAGACTGTTTCACAAGGTTAATGACATGACATCGTAACAAGGCGGAGATTTTTCTCAGTAGTAAACTTAATTACATTCAGAAAATCATGATTGACTTTTAAAATTAATTTTTGCTTCTGGATATTTAAGTTGAAAATATATTTATTTAATTCATCTTAAAACTTATGCTGCTTAAAATGAAATGAAACCAATTCTAAAAGTGTCCTTTATGAAATGGAATGTGCATTTTTTAAGATAAAATATGAAAAAATATTTTAAAGCAGATATGTGGGATTTTACTGGTCAAATTATAAAACATGTAAATGGTTAAAATGCTTAGTCAATGAAAATTTCATTTTTATAAACATATTCCATAATTTTAATTTAGCTTTATCAGAAATGAATTTATTGCTTTTAATTCTATAAAGACAACTTTTCTATTAAATCAAGTATCTTAACATATATTTGACTGTCATGATAGAAAAGAGACAGTAGAGGGCGCTTTAGTTCTCTAACAAAATAAAACCATACCGAAAAAGATTTTGAATTATCTGGTAAAGGGAAAACAAAATCATAAGCAAGATCCCCTGCTTCTCAAAGCTTAATAAAAAATATCTCAGGTGAATGGCAGTTTTTTTTCTTTAATCAATCCATAAAATCAATTGGGTATCATAGGAAAATATAAGAGTTCTCAGATCTGCAAATGAGTAAGTCCATCATTTCAAGAGAATTTAGATTTTTTATACTCTGCATTTATTTGGAAATACCTAATCTATTGAGTGTACTTGATATAAATCAGTATATTATATAAATATTTATGATTTTTGAGCAATAGAGTGAATGCTCTAATTATTGTAAGAATTAGCTGTGTTGAAAGTGCATATTTCTTATATCATTATTTGAAACCCACTAAAAATTAGCCTGTGACCTTGGACAAGCTTAATCACAATGTCTTTCAAAATCATCTTTATCATCATCATTAGCAGCAGCAGCCTCATAATCATCATCTCAAAGTATGATCCCTGCTTTCAAATAGCTTCCATTCTAGTCTAGTTGGGAAAAAAAAAGACTAACATATGACACAGCAAACAATAGAGAAGACAATGTACAATTAAATCTAGAAATTGTAGCCTTCTATGTTTCACTTTTCTATCAAATTTAGTTCCCTAGTGTCCTAGTTGTCAACAGATTTATTGTGGTTCTTAATCTTTTTGAGCTTAAGGACACAGTTGAAAATCTTATAAAAGAAGTGGGAGTTATTCCCAGAAAAATGCTCTAATGTATATCTTCCTTAAAATGAGCATTCATTTCAGAGGTTCAAAAAACTTCAGAAATTGATCCATAGGCTCCCTAGTGACCCATGAACATCACATCAAAAATCTGATAGAGGTGCAAATTATACAACTCCCACATATTTGGAGGGGTGTGTTAATTCCTAGAAATGTTATGTGTTGTTTGGGGGTCAAGACAGATGATGAAGCTAGAGAGATGGGTATGCCATACCAACCAGTTTTGGACTTTATCCCATAAACAACAAGAAGTGCACTGAAGTGTTTAAACAGGAAAGGGGCAGATATGCATTAGACAGCTCAGTGTGAGAGTAGAATGTAGAATAACCTGGAAGACCAGAAGGGGAGATATCATCAGTTAGTCAATCAGCACAATAATCTGGGTGAGAGAGTAAGAGCCTTCCCAAAATTTGGGATGTTCCCTTTTCTAAGATAGGCCTTGTTGATTCTGTATAATAAAAAGTGAAGCACAAGTTGTGGAACACCAAGGGACATTTTGAAATCAGACAGATTATTTTTCACTTTCATATATTTTCTACTTAAGGCAACAGTTGGCTATTAGCAACCCTGCTTTTGTACCCTTCTGTTTAGGTGGGGTACTTCAAAAGCCTAAACAGCCTAGGACCCACCAACATGGTGTGGCACACTCCTGAGAAAGCAGATGTAGAGAGCTTTGCAAGCCATCTAAGTTTAGTGAGAGGTGGACTACTCATGATGTTACTTGAGCCTGGACCAGTGTGCAAATACCTATCCAATCTCTAGTAGCCAAAACAGCAAACAAGCAAAACTTCTGGATAGGGAGATTTCGCACAGGAATTTAATGGAGGTTTAATTATATATATATATATAGATTGTCTTCCAGGAAATTTGCACAAAGATCCTGGTTTTGCCACATATAACCCATAAGAAAGGGTAAAAATGATTAATTAAATGGTAAGGATACGATGCAGAAACACTTATTCCCAAAAAGGGGAATTTGACAAAGGGCCTTCAAGAATAGGGCCAGATAATAAAAAAAGAAAAAAAAAGAAAGAAAAGAAAGAAAAAATAAGAACAGGGCCAAAAATAAGGCAGGGCCAATAGAATTGGAGAAAAGAAATCAGATTCATGCATTAGATTGTTGGCTCTATTGAAAATTTGTTATTTAGTTAGATGTAGGAAATAAAATTGATGATTCCAAACTATGTATAGAACAGAACCTACACTCCTCATTGGAGGCTCTTCACAATATGACCCCACCTACCTTCCAGCCTCATGTCCCCTACTGCTTACCTCCCAGTCTGTTCAATGGACACCAGACTGCTAAATACACCACACACCTTAATGTCTCTGTGAACTTTTGTATATTTTGTCCTTGGCCTGGAATGTTTACCCCCATGACTCTCCATGGATAGGTGAAATCCTATTGATTCCCAAATCCCAGTTCAAAAGCCATCTTCTCTGTTAAACCCTTCTTAACTCCCCTTGCTCACTTGCTGCAAATGAAATTAATTACCACTCTCTGGACCATATTTATAATGTTTATCATAATATTCAGAGGTATTACTCATATTCTACTTTGTCATCACATTGTGAACCTGGAGTAATTCATCTTGTGTCCCAAGGTTCTAGTACAAGTTTGGTATATAATATGGAATAGATGAATAGTTCTTAAAGTAAGAAAGGGAGAGAGAAAGGAATTCCAATCAAATGGATATTATAGGGGGCCGGCTGTAGCCCAATTGGTAGGGTGCTGGTTTACCACATAGGAGGCCCCAGGTTCGGTTCCTGGGGCCTCCTCGAGCGGGCAGACTGCCTTGAGAAGGCAAGCCACTGCGGGCAGGGCAAGCCACCACGTGGTGAGCTGACTCGGCGGGTCACCGCAGCGGGGGGAGACAAGCAGACACAGAAGAACGCAAAAGAAGAACACAGCAAGAACAAGCAGAAAGGTGGGAGGGGGGGATATGTAATAAATAAAAAATAAATCTTTTTTTAAAAAAAGGCTATTATAATAATCCAGACAGGAAGTCATGAGCCTAAGTGTGGAAAGTGGCATTGGGAATGGAAATTCAAATGCAGAGAAATTATGAAAATCGAATAGATTATTTTATTTAATTAATTAATTTATTTATTGTTACATATCCCCCCCCTTTCTGCTTGCTCTTGCTGTGTGTTCATTTTTGTGTTCTTCTATGTCTGCTTTTTGTCTCCCCCTGTTGTGGCGACGCGCTGAGTTGGCCCACTGCGTAGGCGGCTTGCCCTGCTCGTGGGGGGCGCTGTTCCATTTCGCGGGTGGCTCAGCTCCGTTTTTCACAGGCGGCTCGGCTCCGTTTTTCACGGGTGGCTCGGCTCCATTTGGGCGGCTTGGCTCCATTTCTCAGGTGGCTCGGCTCTGTTCGTGGGAGACTTGCCCTGCCCGTGGCGACTTTGCCCTGCCCACGGCGGCTTTTTTGCCCAGCCCATGGTGGCTTTGCCCCACCCACGGCAGCTTGCCCCCTCAAGGCAGTCTGCCCGCTTGGAGAGGTCCCCGGAAACCGAACCCAGGGCCTCCCATGTGATGTGCAGGCGCCCTATCCACTGGGCTACAGCCGTCCCCCCCTAGAGTATTTTAAATGTGTTTAAATGTGGGGACTGAAAAGGAAGAAGGACTTGAAGAAGGACAGTGAATGTTATCTGCTCTTAAAAACATGAGTCATGGGGCCGGCTGTA
>PVKH010000522.1:0-36975 GCA_004027955.1 Chaetophractus vellerosus
GTATAGAACAGGAACCGCCTGTAACTTGCATGTCTATTGCCACCCATTAGCTGAACCCAAAATAAAGATGAGCAGTTAATGACAGTTTGTGAGATTCCAACAAGGCAACATTTAGATTTCTGGCTCTCCATCCTTCTTTTACATATTTGTCACAGCTCAGTTGATGGTGTGAAGGAATGAGCCTCCTGTGACAGCTCTCTCGTTTTTCTTTTCAACATGACAAACTGTTGCAGTTTTTTAAAGCACAATGGTATCTCTGAAGCACATATTGTTTTGCCCCTCCTAAGAAAAGTAGTTTGCCTCATTGGTGCCCTTTGTACTTGCTAACCGAGATAGGCAGATGTTATCTGATAAGCCCTTAGTCTGAATACTGCTCCTTTTCATATTCACTAGTCGTAGTTTTGAGAATTGTGTATTCAGGCAGGCCTGCTGGCCTCAAAGGTGAAAGAAATGAGCCATGTCCTGCCAACTAGAGGACATGTGGCACTTTTGGAGGCTTCAGTAGACAGATGGAAATGTCAGAAGCACAATGTTTTAAGCCTGTTCTTCCAGGAACTAGCTTGATGACCCTGAGAAAGTCACATGAAGTACTCTCCTGCCATCTAGGTCCTCATGTCCAAGATGACGATGATTTGAAATGGGGATTTGTCATGAGGAAAGACATATTAAAACACTTGAGTATCTGAAGTAGGTACAAAAACCCAGGAAGTTCTTGGAGGTTACACTCAATTTCTTTTCTTTGCTGACTGAAAATGCTGCAAGCACTGGACTTCAGAGTATAAAACTTCACATTGCTGCATGTCAGGATGTATTTCAGAAATAATCTAATGAATTATGTAATCTAATAATCTGAATCTTTGGAATGACTTTTTTTAATCATAATGTGGAAATAATTTTTAGGGTAGTAAAGAATAGCTTTTGGGAATAGTAAGAAAAATTAATACCTAGTCCTTTTTATTTGTACAGATTAAAACAGGTAACTTTTTTATATAATAAAATTTATTTTGAAAGAAGTTTTAGATTACATAAAAGTTACATCAAAAGTATAGGGGATTCCCGTATACCCCACCTGTTTCCCTCTCACATTTTCCCCTATTAATAACATCTTACATTAGTGTGGTACATTTGTTACAATTGATGAACCAATATTGAAGCATTGCTACTAACCAAGGTCTATAGTTTACATTATGGTTTACACTTTATACTGTACAATTTTATAGGTTTTTTAAAATTTTTATTTATTTATATATATATATATATATATGTTTTTTTTTAAAGATACATTGATTTTGACAAAATGTATAATGGCCTGTATCCATCATTGCAATATCAAGCAGAACAATTCCAATGCCCTAAAAATGACCTATGTCCTACCTTTTCTTCCCTTGCCCTCCCCTCAGAATCTCTGGTAACCACTATCTTTATATCAATGTTACAAGTTCTTCTGTTACTACAATAGTAAAGTCTACTTTGGTCCATGGTTACATTCCCCTCTTATGTTTGTTCTTTCCTCCAACTTGAAGATTTGGGAATGGTGATGCCTGCTGTGCTTAGATCTTATGGGGCAGATGGAAGGAACTGTTTTGAATGCAGTTGTAGATACTCTTTGTTTTTTGGAATTTGGTTGTCCATCACCACCATTTTGTTAGTTGTTCTGAGCGATTCCAATGAACTGAAGGGTAGGTGTTGGCTGAAATTCTGCTGAGATTCACAGCTCAACCAGCATATGAACAGAATGAAGATTTAAGTCTCTGGGACTGTATTTAACAAGTATAGTGCTAATTATAGGTTCAAATAAAAGGGGTAGAAGAATTGTGTAGGGCAATTATAAACGAGTCTAACGCTGGTACATTGGGGAAATAGTTTATCATATATTCCAAGGTAAGGGCCACCAACGGGTTTCTGATTTCATGGGGTTGTCTCTAGAGCCCTTGGGAGCACCCAAAACAGGGAAATCTGATTAAAAGATAAAAGAAAGGTGAAGGCAAAAAAATAAATGTAAATAAATGATATGCCACCAAGTAAATAACACTGTTAAAAAATAATCTACTTGGAAATCTTTGCTTCCTGAAAGATGTGAAAATCAGTGGTGAGGGTGCCTTAGGATTTGCCTGTGCCTAGAATTATGCCTGGCACTGATTCAGTGCCCAGTGAATGAATGAGCAACTCCCCCCAGCCTGGAGTTGCTTTGATGGGAATTATTATTGCTTTGCTTTGACTAATGTGCCTGATACTTCATTGTGTGCTTTGTTTTTCTGCTTTTTCATGAAGGACTCAAGGGTAGGCTCACCACTCTAATATGTGGCTTGTTATTTTGGCAGCACTTCGACATGCCTCATGATATTGTTGCATCTGAAGATGGGACAGTGTACATTGGAGACGCTCATGCCAACACTGTGTGGAAGTTCACCTCAACTGAAAGTATGCTTTTTACAGTATTGTCCACATTTTTCTTAGTTTTATTGCTTGCAAATATCTGAAACAAAAATATTTGTACTTACTTTTCTTTATTGATGGGAGTGGAAAACGGGGTGCAAATTGGCAGCTGTTGAAAGATCTGCTCGGTATTCAGTTCAGGAATTAAATTCATTTTTGTGAAGTGAGGAGTAACATCTTTTCCCTCCTGGCAGCTATCCCCCTGTTTCCACAGATATTCCACAGGAAATTCTTCCTGACTGAAGTAAGGTCTATTACATTGAAAGCCAACGTCTTAGTTTCAGAGAGAAAAGATGGCTTTGGCAAAGCAGAGGCTCTGCCTTGTCTCTACACAGGCATCACTTCCCACGTGGCTCTTTAGCTCTCGGTAGCTGCTGAGCATCCAGGGATGCCAGCATATGTCAGACACAAATGTACTAAATTCAAGAGCACTGAATGCTTAGTAAGCCACAAACTGCAATATCCAGGGATGCTTTAAAAATATGGCAGGCTCCCAAGAATAGGAGGAGGTAGGGGTAAAGAAAAGAATTGAAGATGATAAATTGAAAGTATCAGAAACTGCAACAGGTAGTTTTAGATCAAGAAATAATGACATGAAAACTTGATGAAAAAAAGAATACTAGTTACTACAAGGAAAACTATAAGTTATAACAAAGAAGATTAAAATCAGGAGTCTAAAAACTTCAGTCCAATAACTTACAGGACTTGGAGCCCAAATAAAGTTGATAACTGCTCTCTTCAGAATCATCCTTTGAGTAACTTTTGCTTCCATGTAGTAAGGACCCAGTAGTGTTGAGTGCACAGAGATGCCTATGGACTATTCCACCCCACCAGTAGCTTTACATTCCCTGTGCACATGTGGCTTACCCACCATCTATCCGCCTTCTCAAAGAGAAATAGGTGTCGGTAGACACGAAAACAAAGATAGCTGGATAATTCCCAATTGCATGACTAGACTCAGGCTTTTCAGAACAAAAATGCATAAATTTCTTTAAAGGTGGTAAGTGTTCAGAAGTCTAGCCAATATCCTCATTTTTCAGGTAAGAATATGATGCCTGAACTCATTAAGATTCCAGTCTAGGGCTCTTTATAGCACTCCAGTGGTTGGTACTCAACAGGGATGCATATCTGCATCTCCTGGAGAGGATTTTCAAAATGCATAGCCAGACCCCACTCAGGGCCTATAGAAAGAAGAGGCGTGGTAATATGTGTATTTTGGAAAGGCTTACCAAGTGATTTTGATAATCCCCTGATTGAGAAGCACTTCATTATAGCACACAGCTTTAAAATAGAAAAACTTTCTGTATAGTCCAGAGTACAGTCAAATAATGAATCTGGAAAATTGTACCTCTGGAACTGTAAAACTGCCATCAGAGACCTCACAGTTGTCTCATGTATTTGCATTCTAGTATTTATTTGATCAAATCCATTTATATCAGCTACAGAAACTGGTAGCCAACATGGCAGCACTGAGATGTTGCCCACATGAAAACAGAACTACTTGCTATTTCATAAATTGTGCAATATTATGTGCTCCACAAAGAAAAACTCATTGTGACAATTTGAGAAATAGTATATCAAATTTCCTTATAAAATCTAAATCCAGTATTCATGATGTGGCACCTAATTAATGGTTTGTATTAAATTCTTTTCTAAAGACAATAATACCTTTGATGATTTAGGGATATATTTTCTACTGAATTATATTTTCACACATTCCTTTTGGAAATTCTGATTTTTCTCTCTTTTTGCTATGCTACTTCAGGAATGGAACATCGATCAGTTAAAAAGGCTGGCATTGAGGTCCAGGAAATCAAAGGTTGGTCAGATTCCTTTTATAATGGTAACACTCAAGGCTATTTATGTTGAATTCTTTTATGGCTCATGATTGCACTTCAAAAATGATCAGGCTCAAAATATAATATAATCTGGTAAATTATCCATGACTTCTCTTATGTACTAAGCCTTTAAACCTGCATGTTGCCACTACTTTTTCTGATAAATGGAGTAGTAATAATGAACTCAAATTCACTGCTTCAAGTGATGGAAAGTTATTAAGGATATAAGAAATCGATAACCAGTGGGCCAGAGACACACAGAGAGGGAAAAAAGTCAGTCAGTCAATTTGGATACATTTTAACATCAAGCAAGCAGAAAAATACCTTTCAGTGTACTGGAAAAGTCCTTTTCTTAATGGGCTCTAATATAAAACAGTGAAAATGTCTTTCGTGTATTTAATGCTATAGCAGCCTGAAAAGAGTCAGCTGCTCCTTAAGTCCCTGTCTTACTACCATTCAGCCTCCAAATATCTACTAAAAGCTTTCTATGTATAAAGCACTAAAAGAAGTCCAAGAGAAATAAAACTGTCTGACCTCAAGAGATTTATAAGGTGAGATAAGACACGTGTGTGTGTGTGTGTTCATGCAAACTTGCACATACAAATACTAGCATCAGTATATCACCACTGCTTTATAGTATAGACATGAGGAAATATTTAGCTACTGGTAAGCAACCCCTGGCTTCATTTGGAGTTCCAGTTAAATAATTTTCTCCCATTTCTAGGTTTAGTTTATATTTGCACGTTTTCTATTATCTCGGGGTTTTGATGTGTGATTTATGTTAAAAGCTCACCGTGCATTTCTTGTCAGTTACTCCTAATGTATAAGTAGCAAATTTATTCCATTATTAGTTGCTTTACAAAGGATTTCCTAGATATTCATACTTAACCCTAGGCTTACTTGTTTTCCTTTCTCATGAAAGCAGGTGGAAAAGAGATGAAAAGATGCAAGAACAGAGAGAGAGCTTAGGGATTTTATGTAGACAGATAAGAAAATATAGCCGGCTCAAGGTTGAAAGGGGTAAGATGATATTATAAATTAAATATCAATTGTTTGACATTGTAGAGATTCTACCCAGGTGACACTATTGAGTGGTACAAGCAAAGCACACATATATTGAATAAAGCTCCTGATCCCCTAGTGTTTTATCATTGCTATATAGAGAGTCATTGATCAGTTCTGTATGTTCTGGAATAAAGATGCTGGGAAAGATATTGTTATTAATAATAATCATATGTAGCACAAACAATGGGCAGTGGGTCATGCAAAAATTAGCCAATATAATCCTTTAACTAGCCAAATTCTCTCCTTGGTGTACACCTCTGAGTACATTTGGTTGGACTCCCAGTCTTGGAACAGAAGCAGTTCAAACATTAAATAGTAAATGTTATTGAAATGTTTTGCTATGACAGTCCCATTTAATAGTTCAAATGAAGTTGTTCTATTCCTCTTGGAACCTATATGACTCTCATTTAGCCTTTTTTTAAAAAAATTAGGATATTTTCTTATTACAAAAAAAAAGAACGTAAATCATGCTGAGTTTCTGAGATGTTGTCTTTTATCAAAATCTTGAAGTTTAATTAAACCATTTACAAAGGAGATGAGAGAAACTCCATCCCAGATTTTATGCCCCTGTAGATACACGTTAATATTAAAGTTCCAAATTTGAGTTACCTTTGATGGATGGCACCGATGTGAATGGTCACATTAGTGATCAGTAAAGTCAGAGTTTTAGAACCAGTGTTCTAAAGGAGTTGCTTGAATAAAAAAAATTAAGGTGATAAATTTAAGATAGGGATTTAAATTTTCCAACAAAATTACTGGGGATAAAATGGATAGGCCAATATTCCCTCAAAGGTATAACCCTCACCTATCCCTCACCTGCCACCACTCCACCCCCTCCCAAAAAACAACAATAATGATGCTCTCAAGAAAATAACAGAAACCCCCTCGTGTATTTAGCTTCCTAGGCCTGATAGAGAGCAACACATTGTAGGGAAAGCCAACTGCACTTTAAAAAGAAAAAAGTTTGATCTTATTGTTGCTCCATGTACTTTTTTTTTTTTAGAAATTTTTTTATTATATATCCCCCCCTTTCTGCTGCTTCTTGCTGTGTTCATTTTTTGCGTTCTTCTGTGTCTGCTTGTCTCCCCCCAATGCGGCGACCCCCCGAGTCAGCTCACCATGCGATGGCATTGCCTGCTCAGGGGTGGCTTGCCCTGCTCGCGGGGGGCCTGCCCTGCCCATGGTGGCTTTGCCCCGCCCATGGCGGCTTGCCTTCTCAAGGCGGTCTGCCCACTTGAAGAAGCCCCGGGTTCGGTTCCCATGTGGTAAACCGGCGCCCTACCAACTGGGCTACAGCCGGCCCCTCCATGTAATTTTTCATGCTCTAAAATTTTATTTGCTAGTATGTCGTCTATGACCTTCAGCCTTCAAGTGTCTGTGATGAGATGGGTAGTGTCCTATGTTGCTGTGTAAATTATATCCCTCCTTTCCTGTCCCCCTTATTCCAATTCTAGTCTCTGAGCTTCTACCTTTCTGTCAAGGGGAGAGAGCTAGCTATGCACATGCTTGCATGTAGGGACATGTATGTGTGTGATCACACAGGAAGGCACCTTGCCTCACTTTCCAAATGAATTGTTTAAAGAAAAAAAACCTAATACTTCCAGACACACCAGGTCCTAGCTAAACTTACACCTCCTCCACTCTTCTTTCATCAGGAATGCTCCAAATTTGGGGGATTATTAATAAAAGAATTTATGATAAAACAAAAGTGGCAGAAGTTGTGTTATTCTTATGCTTTTAGTGAAAGTTTTAGAATCTTAAGTGATAACTATAGTATTAGACTTTTTGCTCCACCCATGAAGGCTCCCAAGAAGAGCAACAATATTGCTTTTCATTTTTTACACAGGGAAATTTTAAATTTTTATCCACCTCCTTTAAAATATACAGCATCTTTTAAAAATGTAAATATACTTCAGCTGGTTCCAAAAGTTAGAATGTGATAACACTGAAAGCACCAGAAAAGGTATGGAAATTAATAATTTCTAAAGTATAACATGTATCTTAGCAAGTACATTACCTCATTCTCAGCATATTTTCTATGAATGTTAAACTGTTTCTTGTAGTCTTTTATCTACCCGTCGTTCTTCTTTCCATTTATTGTAGCCTGGTCCTGGCTCTGCCTTATAAAAGAAACTAGATATGACCTGGTACAACCTTTGTCTTAAGTGCAGATAAATCCATTGAATGATAATTAAAACATGCTAGCTAGTTATTCTGGGTATAACCTCCCTCTGAGAGAAATGAGCCCTTCTATCAAAGTCAATGAGTTTTTGAATATCAACCTATATCTTTGGCCTATATTTTTCTTCGTCCCACGACCTATTTATTGTCTTTTCTTGCTGCTTAAATATAGAACTAAATTAAATATAGAACAAGTTTTATTTCTTTTCTACAGTAATAGAAAAAGACAAAAAAGCCAGTGGTCAGGAAGACTCACACTTATATTCCTCTAGTTTTCTCTTCGACACAGAGACTTAGAAAATTTAACTTTGAACCTTCAAGTTCTGTGAACCAAGCCCTTTCCTTCTTTGCCTCTCAAGTTTCAAGAGCCATTCCACTGGCCAAAAGAAGAAAAAGTATGTTCTCCCCTTAACCTGGTAGAGGGAGGAAACGATGACCGTGAATCCTCTTTCTACAGACTTAGTTGGAAAGCTGAGGCCATCTGTAAAATAGTGATAATAATAGGCCTACTCATAGTGCGTTGGTGCCAGCGATGTCTGACATTGTGTAAGTGCTCCACAGATGTAATTGAGACTATGAAGGAGGCTGGCTCGGAAGTGGACGCAAAGAACTAGGACCTGCCATTTGTTTATAATAATAAATGGTGTCTACAGCATCTTAAATCGTTTGAGAAATGGCTTTCTTGGAGAATTTTCCAGAAACCTATTAAGTCATGTCAACACATATTAAACATTAACTGAAGAGTTTGCTGATCATATTAAACTATTTATCTCTGCCATTTTGTCAAAATTTCCTCGAGGCCATATAATACACTCTGTGCCATAGGGTAGAAAGGCACACCAAGAAATTGAAGCTCCAGAAGTCTTCTGAGCCTTTTGACAAACATGGTTTTAACTTTTAGCCTGGAAAAATTAATTTTGGCCTTTCTAACTCTAGGGTTTCTGTACATACATACACACATATTTTCTAGGTCAAAAATGTCTCGACTCGACCTCATTTTCAAGTCAATTGTTATTAAGATCCCTGCAGTAGCTTAAATACTTTTATTGCATCCATTTCCCAAAAAGTATTTTAAGCCTGATATCTACCTGATACCTGCCAATATCACAGAAGAGTTATATAAGTTATTTTTACCAACAATAAAAGAATATACAGTGCATCAGTCTGCACTTTTTTTATTTTTAAATTTTTATTATGGTAACATAAAACAGCACAAAATTTCCTATTTTTACCCCTTTCATGAGTATAATTCAGTGATATTAGTTATATTCACAATATTGTGCTATTATCACCACCATCCATTACCAAAAACGTTTTAATAACTTTTTTTAATTAAAGAAGGTGTATGCATTTACATTTTGCTAGGGACTATAGCAAAGAACATGAAAATAATAGTTCCTTTCTCCAGTTCGTAATCTAGAATTGATGCATGTAGCTATGCTTGCAATGTACCAGTAATTCTTCGGACATGATTAAGATTCAAATACTAAAGATACAAAGATACAAATACTTATTAAGAACCTTCTTTGTGATAGTTCCTACCTCCAAGAGTTTTATGAAGAAGGTATCACAGTTTTACAGATGACATTACTAAGGCCCAGATGATTTAAGTAACTTGCCCAAAGTTATACAGTTATTATATAGGAGAAATGGGAGTTGAGCCCAGGTTTGATTCCATTTTGCATGACAGTTCTTTCCCCAACACCATGCTGCCTGTTAATTTTAACTTTGGGCTAAATACAAAAGCATATATATTATTTGTAGAATTGTAGCTAAAGAGGGAGTAAATTGTGGAACCAAGGAAAATCAATTTGAAGTTGAAAAGCCATTCAATGATAATTACTAATCATTTGATAATTTGGTAGTTTGGTAGATTCAGATGTTGAAAAATGAACCCCATGTGCTGGGTAGGGTTGGGAGGGAGGGATTTGGAATCTTTGAGTCAGTTGAATATTGTGAACTCTTCTTTCTCTGAAGAAGCCGAGGCAGTTGTTGAAACCAAAGTGGAGAACAAACCCACCTCCTCAGAATTGCAGAAGATGCAAGAGAAACAGAAACTGATCAAAGAGCCGGGCTCGGGAGTGTCGGTTGTTCTCATTACAACCCTTCTGGTTATTCCTGTGGTTGTCCTGCTGGCCATTGCCATATATATTCGGTGGAAAAAATCAAGGGCCTTTGGAGGCAAGTAAAATGAGCCCCTTGATCTTGAAACCTGCCTGTGAGTGTTTGGCCTGATTACTCTCAGGAGTTTTGTTATGATTTTTTCAGTGTCTCTCTTTTTTTTAATGCTCTCTTTTTGACGTTATTGTCTCTGTCCCAAGTATTGTCTTTAGGTAGTATCACAGTAGAAAATATATCAGGAGCCTCTGAAATTGGGATAGATTAAAAAATAACCCTTCATACTGCCTTTTAGCAATTGGCAAAAGCCCAGGTAATGTCAACGTGCATTATTGTGTGGATTAGCAGAGTTGGTGTAAATTAGCTAAGGGGTCTGGTATGAGAAGAGTCCTGCTCATAGGAATGGGCCTGGTCTTCAAAGTACGTGAGCCAGTTATTTTGAGGTTGTATTATTTTTTTCCACCAGACTGAGTCCTGACTCTAGTTCTTAGCTACATGACCTTGGGCAAGTTACTTAGTCTCTCTAAGCCACCATTTCCTCATCTATAAAGTGAGGGCAAAACACTTACCTAACAATGTTGTGTGAGAATTAAGTGAAATAATATATATGAAGCATTTATCACAGTACCTGGCACCTAGTGAGTGCTAAATTAGTACTACCAATGATTATGATGAATAATAATTGGTAATAAAGTAATAAAAAGTAGTAAGAAGTCATAAAAGACACTTGTCTTAAACTTCAGCTTTCTCAGGAAACCAACTATTTCTATAACATACCATATGGTAATTTTTAAATTTTCATAACCTAGGCCATCAGCCCACCCTAACTGAACAAGGCAGGGTCTGATACAGGAGTCAGTATTTTATAAAATTGTTGTCACACCAAAGGACCCGGAGCTGAGTTTCTTTCAGGACATCCAAATAAAGAAATAAGCAAATACCCTGACCAATGATTCTCACCTCTCGTAGCAGTCCCCCTGGCTATGTCTTTGGTTCTAAGGCAAGTGTTTATAGTTGAGTCCTGGATGGAGTCTGTGATCCAGGGTGGAAGAGAGCATTTGTTCAGGAAACAGCATCTGATCCTATTTCAGGCCAAGGCAGCCATGGCAAGGATTCAGTGCCCGTGGCAAAGCCCTGACACAGAAAAGGACATGGAAACAATAACCAAAGGATCCAATTTAACAAGCTGTGAAAGAGAATTTTTCTTGGACTTCCTTTTGCTTTTGCTCTGAAATCAATAAAAGTCTGCAAAAGCACAGTTAACTCTTCCCCCAAAGAACTTCTAATTAAGCCTGTGTTATGGATCAAGAACTGAGACTAGCAGGTGGCAAAGATATATAGAACATAGTCATTGTCTTCCTTGAGTTAGATATAATCTTCAAAAGCAAAAATCTTGTATGTCTTGTTTGCCAAAGTATCTCCAGCATAAATAAAAGCTCCTGGCATTAAGAGTTCAATAAATATTTGTTGAAAGAAAGAATGAATAAATAAATGGAGTTCACAGAATAGATGACACATAAAAGAGGGATGGCCCAAAAAATTATGATAGAGGGTGGTAAGTGCAGTGATAGAGAAATACACAGTGTTATAGGAACACATGGGACATGGGACAGGTGGCAGGAGTGGTGGTAGCCAGTCCAAACTCGAAGGTGGTGTGGCTGGAGGGTCAGGAAGGTTTGGTATCTCCCGTTTGCTTTCATTAAGCACGTGCCATGGCACTGATACAGGATGCTGATTTCTGGGAGTGTGTTGAGAAGGTGGAGACCCAGGTTGAACCGTATGAAATTGCCATTATCCAACCATTTTTTTAATTTAGAAAAAAACTATTGTAATTTTATATGACTCTACCTAATACATTTAATTATAAAAATAAATCAGGCTCTCGCCTTTTTTCAACATTTTTTTTTCTTAATAGAATTTAACCTGTCAATTCTGAGGTTTCTCAAAAACCCTCATAAAGGACCCTTCCCTTTATTCAACACACCGTTATTGTGTGTCTACTACACATCAGATATTGTGCTGGGAACAGGTATACAAAACTGACAAAGGCGTGTCCTCCATCCTTGTGGAACCTATAGTTTAATTTGTTGGCTTTCTTACAATCTTAACAGTGTCTTCTTCCCTATTCTGCATGTTTCTTCCCCAGTCCAGTCTTCCACCTTTCCTCTGTCATCTGCCTGTAAGCTTTCTCCATGCTGCTGCCTCAACTCTTCCTTAGAGCCAAATAGGAAACCCCTGAGGCAGCTTTCCAGACTGTAGTCCTTAAGGGAGTGGTGGAAGCAAGGGGAAAGAGTGCAGGGAGACACCCAGTCAGGGAAAATTAAATCCATCCGGAGCTTTGCCTTCCATAAGGAAAGAAAGGCTATTTTTCAGGGAGATGGGCAGCCCCACGGGAGCACTTGGGTCACCTTGTGTGCTTGGAAAGTACTCAAGGTTTCACATCCTTTGCCTTTGCTTCAATCTTCCTTAAAGAGGAATTGATACATGTGGATCCAAAGCTTTCTCTAGGACGAGGACTGTTCTTACTAAAAAGAACAAATCCTAAGACAAATATCCCTAAATTGTAATAACCAAAGTGTCCAAGTTTTTACAAATTATTGAAAACTTCATTCTGTCTTAATGAAAATAACCAATATTTATCGAGCATTTCCTGTTTCTCTATCCAGGCACCATTCTAAAGCACATCAAATGCTGTATCCATCTAAAGCTCACAGATCAGTAGAGATTGTCCTTGAGGCCTCTTTTCTCAGAGGAGAAAAAATTAAGCCTCAGGGAAGTAAGTTATTGAAATTGCATAGCCTGTAGGAGCCACAGCCAGGAGTCCAACCCAGCTCTTGCTTTTATCTATATCACCAAAATATATTGCCTTTTTCTCCTTAAAAGTGCATATAGACAAGAGCCAGGCTTTGTTAATTATTTATGAGTTCCTGGTTTTTGTTTTGAAAGTTGAACCCATGGATTGAGGACTCATGTTAAAATGTGCCATCTCTTTCTAGCAGATTCTGAACACAAACTCGAGGCAAGTTCAGGAAGAGTACTGGGAAGACTTAGAGGTATGCCTATGATCTCAGAATTCTTTAACTTCAAGTTTGGTTCAAAGTCAACAAGCTCATATCTTTTAAAGAACAAGGAGATAGTTCATATTTTTGTGTCTAAAAAGTAAACACCTTGTACGCATGCTAGGATTTCCCCAGCATTCAATCCAGAATGCAAACCATAAACTAAACCAAAGTTTGGCTCTGGCAGTAAATTTCCCAGTCTGTTTTTTTTTTTTTTTTTTTTTTCTAATTTTCCATTCTGTATTGTCTGATTCTTTCTCCACCTGCCTTTTTTCTGGCTTCATTTGTCTTCAGTAAATTTTCTGTCACTCCTGTCAGCATGTCAGTGCTTGTCTCAGTGAAGATGCCCTTTACAGAAAGTCATTAAAATGAAGAGCTGCTCTAGGGATGCCAATTCCGGAGAGCTTGAAAAAGCAGGAGGTGAAAAGTGAATCTGAAATATTCCTGCAGAAACAGATAGTCCTAGGGAGCTTTGGTTTTCTGTTGGTTGGTTGGTTTTTTCCTTTATTTTAATAAGTCTATGGAGTAGCATCTATCTGTTGGGTAAATCTGTATGTCACTTTTTTTTTTTTAATCTATCCCTTCCAGTTCTCCAACTTCTAATCCTATTTAACATTTAAGAATTGATGAGGAAACTGAGAATCATTTGTACAAAGTTTACCTTAATTCTATTTTGTTTGCTTTATTCAGGAAAGGGAAGTGGGGGCTTAAACCTCGGAAACTTCTTCGCAAGTCGTAAAGGCTACAGTCGGAAAGGGTTTGACCGTCTTAGCACCGAGGGAAGTGACCAAGAGAAAGATGAAGATGATGGAAGTGAATCAGAAGAAGAGTATTCTGCCCCTCTGCCCCCACCGACACCATCTTCCTGAGAACCAGGCTTTGATTTAGGTTGAGCGAGATTTACCAAGAAAGCCAGATTCCTTTCCCTTTAGCACGTTTGAAGTTTTGTGTATTTAATTGTAAACTGTACCAGTCTATGTGGGACTGTACACGTTTTATTTACTTCCTTTTGTTTTAGTTTGCTTCTTTTTCTAGTTGAGGCGTTTCCTAGAAGTTCATAACAGTGCCATTTTCTTTATATGAACATAGAATAGAGAAACAGTCCTCTTCTTCCATCACAGTACTAATTTAAACGATGGAATGTTTGCCCATTTACATTTTGAGACTTCTCTCTGGATGTAAATAACCCCATTCTTTGCCTGAACACATATTTTCCTAATAGCACTTCCATTGCCAATGTCTTTTTTTGGTGCCTTCCTTGTTCTGCATTCTCAGCCAGTGGCAGTAAAGAGAAACTTTGTGCTACATGATGACAAAGCTGCTAAATCTCCTTCTATTTTTCAAAATCACTAACATTATATTGCAATGAGGGAAAGAAAAAAAGTCTCTATTTAAATTCTTTGTTTAATTTTCTTCTTCAGTTGGTGTGTTTCTGGGATGTCTTATTTTTAGATGGTTACACTGTTAGAACACTATTTTCAGAATCTGAATGTAATTTGCGTAATAAAGTGTTTTCAGAGCATTAGCTGTCAGAGTGTATTTTGCAATTTTTGCATATCTGTATGCAACTTTTGTAATAATTCCACAAACCACAGATACAGTGAAACTTCCAGTTGTCTTTAACCTGGAGAAATGTGTTGTATCATATAAAATTTGAAGATATTTTGTTATATAGCCAATATAAACTGAAAGCCAGACTAAGAATTTACATACATGTGTAAAACCAGGCTCTCTTTTAAAATTTAAACAGGGTTCTTGCCTGTATATCAATCAGAGGGTAAAAACTTTAATAAAAGGTGATCATAGCTAAGAGGAAACTTGTGTCTCATATTACATATGCAAATGCATCTATCAGTGTAGTTTACAATTCACAGTTTTCTTTGTCAAGAATAATTTCACAAAAATTCCCATATATTTATAAGGCTACTTATCTCTTACAGTGACTATAAATTATGTTTAAAGCTTCTTTTTCATAATACATTAATGCAATTTAGTAAGCAACCGATAATTTTCCTTTTTATAATAGTCAAGACTCCAGAACCCTTTCTTCAAAGGCTTATTTGCAATTCAGGCATCATTCATATTAGTATTGGGGATATTCAAGATTTAATTGATCTCTAAAGCAATGCAGGGTGGTTTGCAAAAATTACATTAGAATGTCCTCCAGTTACGTTATTTTTTAAAAATCTGACTTAACCTAAATTTTTTTTCACTTGATTGAAAGATTTCTTCACTTCCCATATCTTGATCTCACCTTCTTATTAACTTAATTTGGGCATCCTACCCAAGTAGAAACTTCAACTTTTTGTTTTTTGTCTTCTTCCTTCTCAAATGAGAATATGTTTTTCCTCCCTCCGATTCCCTTATCCTCCTTTCACTGCATCAGTGGTAAATATGTCAATGTAGAGTCATAACAACACTATACTGATGTGTTTCTGTGCTCACTATATCTTATATATTTCTATTTCAACATCAGAATTAGTGTCTAGTGCCCTAGGCAGATGTTTTGTAGGTTGGCTTTGATGCTATTCAGGTTTTCTTACATTGAGGGATTTAGTTGACTAACAACAAAGCCATCTTTTGTAGTGCAATATTTTATTATTGGGTCCATTGACTACATTTTTTAAATATAATGTATACCTCATCTTGTTCCTAAAGAGTTTTACAATGGCTTAATGGATGCAAATATAGATCAAAATGATGAGTGATAAGTAATAAATTATAAGGAGATGAAAAGAAAAAAGGGAAAACAAGGATAAAAGTGGAGAAATTTATACAGGAATAATTCTTATTATACCTACTCATGGAGAACAAATTTGGCTCCAAATTTTCTAGCAGCTCATTAAATAAAACTTGATTAGTTACATAATTCATGTTTAAAGTTTCATTAGATATTTAGTATTTGTAATATTAAGACCAGAAATAATTTGCTTCCAAAAGATTGCACCATGTCATATAATTAAAGTCTTCAACAATATCCATTGAGTAGAGCAAATGCATTTTACAGGTCTGTTTCTTAAACATGCCCCTTAATATAAGCACATGGCATTATAAAAAGTGAAATTGGGAAAAAGAAAATATTTTTGAATGCCTTAGAAGGGCATTCAATCCTGGCCTAGTACATCACCCTTATTTGACTAACCTGGTTTAATTAAAGACTAGAAATGAATGAACTGCATTTCCTTCAGGCCATCTCTTCACTGATCATTGTTCTTAACTGACCTTTATTTATTGAGTCAGTTGAAACTGCACTGCCTGGGTAGTGCCTAGAGGAGTAGTTCCCAACTTTCCCAAGTCTGGCTTCAGAATAGAATTACCTGGAGAATTTAAGGAAAAAAATAATTGGGCACTCCCTCCAGAGATTTTTATTTAGTTGGCCTAATATGTGATACAGGTAGTCATCATGTTTTAAAATTTCCCCAGGTGACTCTAATGTACAGCCAGAGTAGAAAACTACAATCTTTGAGAATGGCTATTCTACCTTCCCAATACTATAAGTGGATAGCTATATTTTCACATAAATTAGAGTTCACAGATGTTTGGAGAAAAAAGATGGGGTCTAAATGTTTGGATATGACTGTTGGTACCAAGATCTGAATGCCTTAATTGCTCAGTGAAATAAATTGCATAATTACAACAGGCATAAGTGACTCATTAAAAAAGCAAAGGGAAACAACTGTACTCTGATTTATATATTTTACATTAAATTACCCAGAGAATATACTTTGGGGAGTTAAAAGAATAGATTTGTCATTCACTGAGTTGTCTCTGATTATCATATACACAAAGTCTTTTGTTCTAAGTTGCCTTCCTTAATTTATTAAATCAGCATTTTCTTTTTCACAATACTTAGCTTTAAAAGCCCACCCACATATTATATAAATTGAATATTCAAGAAGTCAAATGACAAAGGAAGGCATAAACATTGTATTAGAGTTTATTCCCCAAACTGTCACCTACCCAGTAGCTCAAAATTGATGTAATTCAAAGGTGATGTAGCCTATAGCAATACTTTTCAGACTTCAGTTGTAGATAAAACTTAACTGGAGAATACATGTTTTAAATGGACTGATTCTTGAGCCAATTCAGAGATTCATATTCACTACAACTCAGATGGAGCATAGAGATTTGCATTTTTTAAAAGCACCCTTGTTATTTGAATTCAAGTGTTGCATGGACCATCGTCAAAAAATATAGTTTTATAGAGAGTAGCAGAGACTTAAAATGAATCATTGGACACAAAATGATTTCCTCAAGTATCTAATCTCTGTAGAGGGATGGTTGGGCCCAGAAGTAATCATTACAATCCCATTTCCTCAACCTAGATCACAAAAAACCTAGATCCAAATTATCTTCTGGGCCAGAACTTACTACCACTAGTTTCTTCCTGTAGTCCCCTAAAAACCAAGGGAAATAGCTTACATGCTTTAGAAAGGCTACTAAGGGCCTCCTTAGCACATCCTTTAATAAAAGCAGCAAAAGGAAAATACAAGCTCCACTTATTATTTTTTTTTATTTTTGAATCACATCCAGAGACAAAAATCAACCAAACCAATTATGTGATTTCCAGTATCATGGTTTAAATTAAGGAAGCATATTCATTCTAGAGGGTATGTCATTGAGGGTAAATGTGACTTCCCCTCACAATCTTAAAAATTATGAAACACCAAAGCACATAAAACTACATACATCCAATCATACATCCAAACTACAGGTATGAAACAAGGAAATAAATGTATTTTCTGTGCTCCGTATTTTAGTACATACTGTACCGTCACACAGAAGAAGCTTACCAATGAAGACTGGATGATAAAGTGCTAAAGTCCATATATACCAAGATGGAATATGACGTAGGAGCTTATAAAAGGAAGTTTGACAATAAAAGAGAGGGAACTTTTCATTTCTGAATGAAAATGTATTGCATCATACATACCCCCTTAAATAAGCCAATTTTGAGAATTCTCTCCTTATTTCCTGTTATACTATATTATCCTCAGTGCCTTAAAAAAAGTGCTGTCAGGAACCAGCTGTGGCTCAATTGGTAGGGCTCTGGTTTACCACATGGGAGGCCCCGGGTTCGGTTCCCGGGGCCTTCTCAAGAAGGCAGGCTTCCTTGAGCAGGCAAGCTGCTGCGAAGCAGGCAAGCCGCCACGTGGCGAGCTGACTCGGTGGGATGCCGCAGCAGGGGGAGACAAGCAGACACAGAAGAATGCAAAAACAAATGAACACAGCAAGAACAAGCAGCAAGGGGGGGATATATAAATAAATAAAAATAAACCTTTAAAAAAAATACTGTCTAGGAAACTGCGGGGTACATTGGGTCATTTTCGATCTTAGACAACCTACACTAAGGATCAAAAGCTTTTCCTCTGTAGACCTCAAAACCTATAGATTTTCACCATTCCTTCTTTCTGGGCTGGCTATTTGACCTCTGTACCCATTTCTAAGGGAGACTGCCCCGTGATTCCTAAGCATCCCAACTTTACCATGCCAGACAGGCTTTCTTCCCTAATTTAAAGGTGATTTCTGACACCTATTTTTCATTCAGCAAACACTTCTGAATGTCTAAAAAGCCAAAGAGTCTTATAAATTCTGGGGACACGGTGGTGAAATGCAATGTCCCATCTCTACTGGGATTTACATTTGAATGGAGTTTACATTTTTTTAGTCTCTTTTTTCTCTCTCTTATTAAAGAAGACACAAACACAAATGTAGTCCCTGGCTGGGTACCCCATTACATACATTAATAAAGAAAGAAAAGAATTGAGTAGTCATATTAGTGACAGTGCCTCATTGGCATTTATTTTCTGTCACTTTAATATTCTGTTTATTTTCTCTTAAATGTATTATTTCCCATAAGTCTCAGGATTCACAGAAATCTAAGAATTTCAAATTTCTAAAACCTTGTTCTGCTTTCTTTGGTAGCCATTTGAAATAAAGAAATTATTTCTTAAAAATACAACCATGATTTTCACATATTGGCTTAAATGTATACCCTTGCCCAAGGTCATCTAATAAAAATAAAATAGATTGAAAGGCAAATTATTCAATCAGCAAACACCAATTAAGCTTCATTATGAGCAAAATAAAAAGATGAAAAAGGCATAATTCTTTTCCCTCAAGGGTTTTTAATCTAGTGAAAGAACACCAAAATATGCCCTTAAAAGATTGCAGTATAAGGCTTACGAGGAGCACACGCAAAGCACTATCAAACTTCTGATTAAAGTGCACCGGGACTTATAAAGACAGTGATATTTGAGTAAAGGGGAGGAGGGTTAAGGGAAAATGCTGACTGTAGTAGGGGATTCACAATAGGGCTAGCTTCTTTAGAGCTCAGGGTCAGTTTGGGGAACAGTGGTAAAAGGGCAGGAAAGGCTAGTGGGTACAACTTAAAGAGTTAAAATTATGAAGAAGAATTTGGGTTTAACTATATTTGACATCCTTGATTTTATATTTATTAAAATACTGAGGTTTGCTAATAAAAATTTTTAAATTGTTTTATTTTTTGTATTGAACAAGACAGAGAAAAGAGAAAATTAGACTTTTGATAAAATCACAAATTAGTCTAAATTCTTAGGAAATGGGGGCATTCATTATATATATACACATATATATATATTTGTTGAATAAAAGTGCTTTATCAGAGACATGATTTGCAAATATATTCTCCCAGTATGCGGATTATCTTCTTATTTTCTCAACAGTGTCTTTCAAAGGAAAATTTTTTAATTTGATGAAGCCCAACTTTACATTTCCCAGCAGTCATGCTGCTTACAGAAACCTTTAGAATTTTCACAAAGGCTCTGGATTTTTTCTGTTTCAACCAGGAAAAGAGAGGTGACCTGGAACATCTGTTCCCAGAGACAATTGCCTGCTTACGTTTCCAGCTGCATGTCCCTCCACTTTCCCCAGCATCCTTACTCCAGGATGACCTATGATAAACTTCTTCCTCAAATGGCCATGCCCTCATGCCCTCCCAGCTGTTTAAACAGACTTCCCCTATCAAAGCTCTTATCTCACTGAGTTATTGTTTTATAAGAAACAAAGAGAGAGAAATTTATTGGCGCATCAGCTCATAAAAATTCTAGGGTAAGGCTGGATCTAGGTCACAAAGGATGACATCAGGGATCTCTCTTTCTGTTCCACAGCTCTGTTTTCCTCCACACTGGCTTCATGCTCTAGAATGCTCTTTCTATGAGATATGAATGATGTCTCTGATGTCTCTGACAGATGTCAGTGACAATTTAAAGACAGAGATTTTCCTACTCTCCCTACATTTAATTAACCTTTAAAAAGGATTCAGAAACAGAGAATACTAGGTATTTTTCATAAATTACAACAGATTTGCAAATATTTATTCACGAGTCCTCCTTGTAGTCACTCTCTCAGGAGTGAGGAAACATTTCCTCAAGCCTCCAAAAAAATTTTCCCTCACATGCCTCACAGAGCAATTTCTTAGCTAATCCCTAGCAAAGGCAATAGGATTATTTTCAGACCACTCAATTCCATACAAGAAGCTTGGGTGAGAACAGCTTTCTCTGAGGCCCATGACACCACAGTGCTAAACACTTGTGGTAGTTTGAGTACTTTGTGGACCCCAGAAAATTATGTTCTTAAGCTAATCCTTTCCTGTGCATGTAAACCTATTGTAGGAGGGACCTTTTGACTAAACCACTTCAGGTAAGGGCCTTTGATTAGTTTGTATGATCAAGCGTGGGTCTTAATCCTCTTACTGGAGTCCTTTATAACCTGGAATCAGTAGAGTCACCGAGATAGATGAGAAACATCCAGAATCTGACAGAGAGGGCCATGGGAGCCTGAAGCTGAAATCAACAGATCCCACAGAAGCAGAGGCAGGCAGGTGCAGCCATTGTGCCCGCCCCTATGCTTAATCACCCACAGCTGCAACTCAGGCACAATACATCTTCTGATGAAGCCTTGATTTGGACATTTTCACAGGCTCAGAATTGTAAGCTTATAACTTAATAAATCCCCATTGTAAAAGCCACCCCATTTCTGGCATAGTTCCCTCGGTAGCCTTTAGCGAACTAAAACACTTGAACAAAATCAAGACTCAGGGAGGAAAATGTAAAATGGTTACTGGGTAGGAAACCAACAATTCACTACAGATAGGTTGCAGTCCATGTTCCGAGAATAAAATTCATTTATTGATAGGTACTTGCCAGTAAGCTTCCTGACCTCAAGTAACTTTCAGTTCATAGGGAAGGCAAGCATAAATTCATTGCAATGATGAAAGTTTAGTGATGGGAATAGAGATAGGCACCTTATCAGTGTAGAGTGAGGGATCATAGAAGGTATGAATTAATATTCAGAAGGTATTAGTTAGGAAAATTAAAATAAAATGATTAGTAGCTGTTTATAGGGGACAATTCTTTTGGACAGGTCTCTGGTAGTTAATTAGCTTTTTAATCACCCCAGAGCCTTTCTAAAAATCAAATATTGCATAGTTTTCTCAATATGCTATTGATTGTTTTCCAATAAGAATATAAATACTACATAACAAGAATCTTTAAAAACTTCCAAAAAATAAAGACTCCAGGTTGATAGTTAAAGTATGCTTTGGAAACAAAAGCTGCAAAATATCTATTACATTAGTCCTAAAGTTACTGGATTGTCAAAGGCCTGAACTCTCCACCAAACATTACAGAATATTTTACAGTCATTTCAACATCTGTAAAATATCTGGAAATATTTAAATCTGTAAAAGTCACATCTGTAAATATTTAAATTCTTTATCATGTTGTTTTCCTCAAAATACATCCTTTTCTATAGTATATACCATTCATTATTTAGATAGATTAGAATAGATAAGCAGATTATAGAAAATAGATGATGGATTGATAGATGATTGATTGATAGACAGACTGACAGTCATAGCAGGAAGAAGTGAAAGAGAGAAGGAGGGAAGGAAAGAGGAGAAAGACTGCCACATACTCAGATTTGTCATAAGATCTTCAGGGTAGTTCATACAGTGCTGTGAAGCACTGACATCTGGTGGTAAAACTTGGCTAGTAAAACATTCATGTGGATTTGTCAACTCATAAAACAGGTGCTGTTCAGTAAATGATGGATCTGTCTTCAAGAAGAATAATTTAAAATGCTGATAGCCCTCCAGTGTTCTCTACATCATGCCAAGCCTCCAGGTATTTGAAAATATCTGGAACATCAGGTGTCACATAGATACTGAGAGTTCTATATCATCATTACTGAGAAGAAAATGATTAAATTGCAATGGGTTTGGGTATTGAAAACAGGAGGAATATTTTTAAAATCTAATCACTGTCAAAGAGGTTAAATGATAATCTTTTACTGTACAGCCTCCCTGTCTAATTAGATTCCCGGCTACGTTTATGTTGACCCAGGTTGGATTATCTTTTGTTTATAGTACTAAACCAATCATTTAGTTGACAAATATTCACTGAGGTCCTACTCTATGCAGAGCTCTATGCAATTTTTGCACATAATTATAAGTAGGAAATGGTTCTAGTCCTTAAAAATTACAGAAATGTCTAACAAATAAGAAACAAATAGAGAACCCTACAAAACAGTCTGTGTTATGCAGTGCAGAGAGTAATTGCTTTACTTTGCTCAGAAAATGATAAACTTTGGATTGTTGTTGTCAGGTAAGAGTTACAAAGTACATAGGATTTGAGCTGAACTTCCCAAAATAGGCAAGATAGACTGTGAAAGGGTAGAAAGGACATGGAAGGAATTTTAGATGAAAGTGAGATGCATGAAGACCAGAGGCATGAATGAACACAGTGAATCCAGGAATGGTGTCCTAATAAAGGGGTAGGTTGGAAAATAGTGGAACACTATTTGGCAGGCTCAGAAAACAGGGAATTTTGTGAGGATAATATTTGATATGGTAGAAAATTGGGAGTCAGGAAATTTTCATTGGGTAAGGTCTCCATAAAAGCAGTGATTAAGGAGATTCATGTGGCAGTGGAGAGAAAGCTTAATTGGAAGGGGTTTTTGGAGAGATTTGAGTCAGGAAGACCACTGAGTAAGTTTTTGGAGTAAAGTAATCTAAGGGTAGCAGTGGGATCTGAATGGAAAGGATGTCTATATTTCAGAGCTGACAAGACTTGGCAATTATTTGGATGTTGGGGAATGTGCAAAAAAACTGAGTTAGAGATGACTCCAAGTCATTGGCATGACAGCTGATGAGGGCAGACTAGCGAATGTTGAGTTAGAAGTATATTATGGCATTTAGATATAAGTTGCAAGTGACCTATTAGATCTCTAGGACTTAATGCCAGGTGAGTGGGTGATTGGGGATTCTGGTTTGGGAATTATCAACACAGAAGTGATAGTCGAAGACAAAATACTATAAATTTTCCAAGTTCTTCTGACTGGTAGGACTGACATACAAAAATGGAAGGTGATTGTACTCCAACCAAAGGAAAATGGTATCAAACAGTCTATTTCCTATAAAACCAAGATCTGAGGTCCATAATGATCATCATCGAGAACTGGAGGTAGAATGGGAAAGAGAAAATAAATGAACTAGTATCTGATATACCATACCACACATGTAGATTAAGAATAAACACCAAAACTGCATTTCTATGAATACCAGTCATTAAAAAGTGAAACTTTATATAAAACAAATTTGATCTGTATACCACATATGAAAAGACAACCCACAGATGGAAGAAAACATATATAAATAATATGTCTGATAAGGAACTTGTATCTAGAATATATAAAGAGCACGGATAACTCAAAATGAAAAACAAAAGTATTCCAATTTGAAAATGGGCAAAGCACTTTCCATTTCCAGCTCTAGAAGTTCTGGGAAGCTAACAACTTGGGGTTACAGCTGGAAGCTCTTTCTATGACTGAACCCAGCTTAAGTCACTAGAGGTAGCTGCTGGTATTCTCACCCTTAAAGGCTGGGGTAGTTTAGTAGGAGGGAAAGGGCTTCTGTGAAGCTTCCAAACCAGCAAAAGAATCCCTCTCCCAAAGGTAACTGAGGCAAATCCCAATCTTTTTTTTTTTTTTTTTTTTTTTCAGTGAGTTGACATCAACAAACTACCTCCTGGCCATTGATTGGTAATTTCTGCAGCTGGCTGGGGGAACAGTAACCCACAGGGGAATATATTAAAGGAGGATTGGGTGGGGTGGTAGGCACTCCTAAAAGTTAATATATTGAGAACTTGCTTGATTCTGTTCCTTCCCAATTTCAAAAGTAGGAGGAGTGAAGAATGGGGGGTGGTTCTAGGGTGCCTTAAGCAGAGACCCTCTCACAGACCTTCTACCACCATTTTAGGGAGTCAAGGCACCAGCTGTTCTTGCCAGTCTCATCTCAGTGCTCCTAAAGAAGCTATTTTGAGTGTTTAGAAGATGAAAAAAAAAATGCAATTATGCCAAAAAATATTAAGCAGTATAATTTCTTTTTCTCTTTCTTGTTTTGTTTAAACCATTAATAAATCCCCATTCTGGAAGTGACCTATTAGATCTCCAGGACTTAATGCCAGGGAAATGGGTGTTTGGATTCTGGTAGGTCCCAGAATCCAGCCCAGATCGACTTTTCTACAATAATTATTTAAATGGATTTTTTTTAATTTTCTTTCCTTTCTGAATAAAAACAGACAAAATTTTTAAAAATTAAAAATGGGCAAAGGATCTGAATAGTTATTTCTCCAAAGAAGATATACAAATAGCCAATAAGCACATAAAAAAATGTTCAACATCATTAGTCTTTAAGGAAATGCAAATCAAGATCACAGTGGAATATCATTTCACACCTGCTAGTATGGTGCTAGGGATTGAATCATGTACCCCAACAAAAGACATGCTCTTAATGTTAATTTGCATTTGTAAATAGGACCTTCTGAAGATATCATTAGTTAAGGTGTGGCCAAATTGAATACGGATGGGTCTTCATTCAAATTACTGGAGACCTTATAAAGAGAGGAAATTTGGACAGTCAGTAGAAACCAGAAACCAGAAGAAGCAAGAAGATGTGGAAGCCAGAAGTCAGAGAAAGCCACAGGAAGAGAGAATGAAGCAAATTACTACATGACAGAGGACTGCCATCACCAGAATGCTACTTACTCCCGGAGAAAGCATGGCCTTACTGATATCTTGATTTTGGACTTCTAGCCTTCAAAGCCATGAGACAATAAAAACTTGTTGTTTAAGACAATCCGTTGTATGGTATTTGTCATAGCAGCCCTGGCAAACTAAGACATGGCTATGATTTAAAATACAGACAATCACAAGTTTTGATGAGGATATGGTGGGAATGTAAAATGATATAGTCACTTTGGAAAATAGTCTAGCAGTAACTCAAAAACTTAAATATAGAGTTACCATATAACCCAGCAATTTTACTCCTAGGTAAATACCCATGACAAATGAAAATATATTTCTACACAAAAACTTATTTATGAACGTCCATAGCAGCATTATTCAAAATACCCCAAATGTGGAGACAACCCAAATGTCCATCGACTGATGAAAGAATAAATGTAGTATATCCATACAATGCAATATTATTTAGCGGTAGAAAGGAATGAAATACTGATACATGCTGCAACATGGATGAACCTTGAGAATATGCTAAGAGAAGCTAAGTGAAATTATGCTAAGTGAATCATACCTGAGTATGATTCCATTTATTTGACAGTCCAGAATAGGCAAATCTATGAAGACAGAAAGTATATAAATGGTTGCTTCGGACTGGAGGAGAGGGGGGATGTTGAGTGACTGCTAATAGAGAGTTTCTTTGAGGGTGATGAAATGTCCTAAAATTAGATATTGCATCCACTACTCTGTGAATACTAAAAACCTTTGAATTGTCCACTTTAAATGAGTGAATTTTATAGGAGCTGAACCAATTCCCAAAAAGCTGTTAAACCATACAATCATCTTCAACCCAAGTAAATCGTCATCTATACCCAAGTCTTGAAAACCCCTGGTTACAACTGGGCCATGTAGAAATCTATTGGACGGCTTTCAAAACTGAGTCATACCTTCTTCAAACTCTGAATCATTCCTACTACTATCAAGGGTGCCACTAAGATAATCCCCCAGGTGCACATACCTTATATGTGTCCTGCTTAGGCCAGTTCTATAAGAATCATAAAATTCTGAACAGGCAGATATCTTCTCAAGGTTTCTCCTCAATACTGCCTTCCTTGCTTAGGGAGAGACCACAGATTTGGGAAAGTTTTTGTTTTGTGTGGAAGTCTATGCATCACCTCAGAATCTCCCTCCCTGGTGCTGTGCTCTTGCCACTGATAAAGCCCCCATTCCATCTTTAGGCAGATATACCTCCTACTTTAGTTTCCTCATCTCAGAGGGACTCTGTGATTCAAAATCTAAAGGATGGAAGGACTCCCAGAGGGGAGATATGTGAACCTAGTTATGGAAAGAGCTGAATATGTGTGTGTTTGCAGGAGAAATCCAGCGTTCTCCTCCCTTGCTGTCTTCAATGCCCATTCTGTCTTCTCCAGATACACTTGACCTTCCAGTCTTTCATCAGAGTTGGAGTAACATTCTCTACAGCTGGTGCCAAACACCACTTTCTCCCATGAGTGAACTGAAATATCATATTGCTTCAGCTAAATCTTGTATCCCAATGCCCTTGATAAATTTAGGTCGATTAGTTAAGAATTATGTACAAGGCTGATTTCTTTAGTTCTATTTATTTTCAGATGGGAAATCAAAGGAAAATTTAGAATTAACAGCTAATGATCTCAGGTTTCTGATATTCCAAAGAATTTTAATTTTTCTTCTGAAAAAAGAAGCCCTCCCCTCTTCAGTTCTGTAAATTGCAAATTGAGGTGTAAGTAGGAAGATGATATTAGAACAATCTTAGAAATTCTATAGAAATTATACTGGATTATAAATTCCTTAGGAAAGACAAAGTACTATGTGATTGCAAAATGCATTACTGCAGAGATTAATATTCTACCTCATTCAGTCCCCACTTCCAGATGAGATATTCTTGAGAATGTGCTCACTTTTACTTTTAGTCCCTTAGATGTGATGTTAGTAAAATCAGCTAAATAACAAAAGGGGGAGGGGACAGAAAGCTCTACTGCTATCATTCATAAGGCTGGAAAGCTTGCTTGAGCATCTGGTTGCTCTGCCAGGTAATGTAAATAATGCCCCAGAGTATGTATAATCAATCACCAGAAGCTCTGGATTACTGCCTGAGCAGTGATTAACATGAAGTGTGTCAGGTCAATGGTAAGTACAGATCTCTGCAGCAGAGAATGCCTTGGCCTCCCAAAAGGGACACATATTAACTAAAGTTTTATTCTGAAGAGCTTAGACGTGTGCATAAATGAATGTTGAATCCCTAGTCCCTGAAATTCATCCTCTTATGTCCAAATGTACATTCAACGGAGCCACTGGATATGTAATAAGCACCTCAAGTTCAATATGTTCAAAACTGAACTTCTCATTTTCTTCAGCAAACCTGTTCCTCCCAGTCTTACTCATCTCAGTGACAACTCCATTCTTCTTGTTATGCAAACGGAAAATGTTTGGGGTCATCCTCAACTTCTCTTTTCCTCTCAGTCCCCACATCTAATGTGTCAATAAACCCTGTTTAACTTAGCTTCAAATTATAACCGGTATTAACCATTGCTCACCACTTCCATTGCTGGCAATGCTGTTATCATCTCTCACGTGGATTATTGCAAAAGCCTCCCAACTAGTCTTTTCTTGCCCTGTCTTGGTCCATTCTCACCCCCAAGCTGCCAGAGGAAAAGATACCTCCAGTGAGTTCCCAGATTATTCAGACTAAAAACAGAATCTATATAATGGCCTACAAGGCCTGAAACAATTTACTCTACCTCCTTCCCTCACTGACCTCATCTCTTATTATAATCCCTTTTACTGTGTTCTAGGTAACTTGGTCTCCATGCTGTTTCTCAAAAATACCAGACACAGAAACACCTCAGTGCCTTCACATGTTGTTTCTTTTCGCTGAAATGCTATTCCCCCTAAGTGTACACATAACTCATTTGTTCACTACTTCAAAATGTTGCCCATGTGTCACCCTCTTTTGTAACATCTTTTTCTGCTCCCTATTGTGTTTCCGAATTCATGCATGCACTTTTTGTATAGCTGCAATTTATTCACTTTCATGACTGTATAGTATTCCATTAGATACACAATTTATCCATTCTTTTGTTAATGGGTATCTGGAGTGTTTTCCATGTTTTGCTCTAATAAAATAGTCCTGCTATAAACACTCTTGGTCATATATATTGCTGTATTATAAGTTTATGCATCTTGAACTTTACTATATAATGCAAAAATTGTTTCCAAAATAGTTGTATTAATTTATGCTCTCACTGATAACGTATAACTGTATTGCACATTCCACAACCTTGATAATTTTTTTTCATTAAAAATATTTTATTAGAGAAACTGTTTACAGAAAAATCATGAATAAAATACAGGATTCCCATATGCCACCCCACCAACCACAACTTGCCTTGGTTTGGAACATTTGTCAAAATTGATGATAGCAGCTTTTATTATTGTATTTTATAATTTTTTAAACAGTATTAACCTTTGCTAATATTGATGAAAGATTGTTAAAATAGTACTATTAACCATTGCTCATAGTTTACATTAATTGTATTTTTGCAATATACCACCCTATTATAAAAACCGTGTATGTGTCATACATTTGTTATAATTCATGAAAGAACATTCTTTTACTTTTTCTATAACTATACTCCATCATCTACAATAGAGTTCACTGTGTTGTACAGTCCTATGTTTTATCTTTTTTTAACAAATCAGTTTTATTTATACATATTAATAAAGTATAAATCTAACCAAAGTGTACAATCAATGGTATTCAGTTTAATCCATAGTTGTATATTCATCACTTCAATCATGTTTAAAGCATTTTCATTATTTCAGTAATAATAAAAACAAAAACAAACAAATAAAAACTCATCCCCCTCTCAATCTCTCTATACTTCCCCTGCCTTACATAGCTGCTATTCTGTTTCCATCTCTCTAGTTTATTGTATTTATATTTTGTAACAATAGTCTTTTATATGCAATATCACCCATATTCCTATTTTACATGAGGTTTCACTATGTTATACAGTCCCATGCTACATTTTTTAGCTTTCCTTCTAGTAATATACATGAGCTTAGACTTTCCCTTTCAATCACTGTCATAACCATATAATAGCTCTGCTAGTTACAAACACTATGATGTGCTTTCACCATTTCTTTTCATTTCCAACGATTTACAAACAACCTTTTAACAATTCTGCACGGATTAAGCCTCAGTTTTCCATTCTCTACCCTCATTCTATGTTCTGGTGACCTATATTCTAATTATTATATACTTAGTTTATAATAGCGCAATCATACAGCATTTGTCCTTTTGTGTCGGGCTTGCTTCACTCAACATAATGTCCTCCATTATATTATGCTGTTATATGCTTTACAACTTCATTTCTTCTTACTGCTGCATAATATTCCATAGTGAGTATACACCACAATTGTTTATCTATTCATCAGTTGATGGACATCTGGGTTATTTCCAACTTTTGGAAATTGTGAATAATGCTGCTATGAACATCAGTGTGCAGATGTCTGTTTGTGCCACTGCTTTCAGATCTTCGGGGTATGTAACAAGGAATGGTGTTGCCAGATCACATGGCAAGTCTATATTCAACTTCCTTAGGAACTGCCAAACAGTCCTCCACAGAGGTTGTACCATTCAACATTCCCACTAACAGTGAATACCTTGCTAATACTTTTAATTATTCCCTATCTAGTAGGTGTTAAATGATCCTGCGTTATAATTTTAATATTCATTTTTTGTGATTACTAATGGGATTGAAAATCTTTTAACATATTTATTGGCTATATAAATTATATAAATTAGGATTTCAACAGGAAACAAAATGACCTTCAAGCGAGGATAATCAAAGGGACCAAGTACAAAGATGTACAGGAGGTGTAGGCAAACCCAGGGCTAACAGCAATAGAGACGTTTCCAACCTAGGTCAAAAAAAGACAAGAGGAGGGAAAGGTTACTGAAACACACAAGAACAGAGAGTCTTATAAAGCATGTTCCTTTGTCTGAAACAGCCTGTTTTTAGAAGGAGCAAATAGAACAAATATCCCAGCTTCATTCTCTTCCCTTTCTGATCATCTGCCAAGAATTCCCATCAGCCAAACTCAAATGGAAGTCATAGGGAATGGCAGACCTGCTGATATTAGCTCACAGAGAACAGGATCCTGGGCACGGAAAGCAGGGTGAAGAAAAATGTGAAATGGATATATTAAGACAAATGGAAGAGATCTTCAAAGGCCACTTAGCTCTTCTCCTTTAAAGAAGTGCCTGTTCAAGACTTTTGTCCATTTTTATATTAGGTTCTCTTTTTTTCTTTACTATTAGATTTAATAGATGTAAAATTACCCTGGCAAATTGCTATAAATGTTTCTAAATGCTTACTCTTAATTTCTGTGCTTATTGTCCCCATGGAACAGTAACAAATATTCATAGGCTGGCACCACCCTACAGAGCTTATGTTGAAGAGCAATATGTTAATTCATTTAACCCTCACCAAAAAAACCCACAAAAATCTATTCTGAAGATGAGGAAGTTGAGGCATAAAGTTAGTTCTCTTGTTGGGGAAGCTAAGTTAGATCCTTTAGCAGGCAATTAGCTTTGCATAGAGAAAAGTCTCTATTTCATGAGCACAAAGTATATACCACCTAGTCATTTTGAAATTAAGAATATTGTAAGAGAAGCAAGACTTAATGAGAATGTATGAATAGAGTTTTATGATCCAGGCTTCTGTTAGAAAAACCATTAAAAAAATAAGCGATCCTGGTGATTTTCTAGGAGTGCCACTCACTGTATAGAGCGGTGTGGGCCAGGAGCCAGACTGCTTGGGTTTGTTTCCTGTCTTGGTCACCTACTTGCTGTGTGGACCTGGGCCAACTTTGAACTTGTCCAGCCTCACTTCATCTGTAAAATGGGGATAATATTCATTCCTACCTCAAAGGATTGTAGGCAGTATTAGCTGTTTATATGTAAAGTACTTAGAAAAATGTAGCACATAGTAAATGCTCAATAACTGTTAGTTTTTGTTTTATTCTTTTATATGAAAAGACAATGCATTGCAAGAATCCCAGATTTCCTAAATGCCTCCATCTATAACAGCCTGTCTTCTGACTGAATAAGACAGTCTTCCTGCCTTAAACCAGGACCGCTGGTGGAACTGTGCAGCACTGGAGTGGTCACTGTTGGAGCAGGGTTTCCCAACTGTACTACTGATATTTTGGACCAGATAATTCTTGTTCTTTATATTTTCTTGTTTTCATATTGATACATAGGAGTTCTTCATGTGGACGCTTAATTCTTCTGAAAATAATTTCGGTTTTCTTTCTTTCTTTCTAATTTTTATTCATTGTACTTCTTTTCTCTTGCCTAAATATGCTGACTAGAACCTCCAGCACAGTAGCAATGATGCTTGTCTTGCTCATGACCTTAAAGAGAATGCTTTGAACATTTCTTCACCAAATGTAAATATTTACTATAGTTTTAAAAATATAATATAAACTTTATCAGAATAAGGAAATGCCCTTCTAAGTTTGTCTGGTTGTTTCCTTGTTTTTCAAATAGATGTAAATGTTCAGCAAATACTTTTTCTGCCTCTACTTGATCTGAGGTCCACAAACTACTGCCGCAGCCCACAATCAGTTTTTATAAATAAAATTTTATTGGAAAACAGCTATATCCATTTGTTTACTTGGTGTGTGTGGTCATTTTCACACCACAGTGGCAAAATTGAGTTGTTGCAGCAGAGGCCCTATATCCTGCAAAGATGAAAATATTTACTATCTGGCCCTTTACAGAAAAAAATTTACCAACCCCTGTACTGGATGATTATATGATTTTTTCCTTTCATCTGTTCTTGTGGTTTTGCTGGTTATTCACATTTTACCCACCCCCAATCCATTCTCTGCCCTTTTCTGCTTTGTTCCCTGGGAGGCTGCTCATTGCTGTCTATATCCCCAAGCTCCCTTGCCTCTGGCTTCCCACAGGTCTAACAAACAAGCCAAAGCAGCAGAAGATGGGAGAGTGGTGTCTTCCTTTGGTCGCCGTTTTGACAACAATTGTCACAGTTCTGCCTTGTCATGGTTCTGACAGAGGTTGTGTTCCTCTGTGGCTTCAAATCCTGATGTTTGGCTCCTCTTCCATAACTCCATTTCACCCTGGACATTTCCTCTCCTTGCTCCTTCAGGTGTAGGGGTTTCTGGCTCCTGTTGGTCCAAATGTCTCACTGTCCCTTGTGGATTCCATCCTTAAACAGTTCCTTAAATTCTCTTCAGTTAACACCATTGTTCGTGTTCTATTTCTTTCTTGCCAGGTCTCTATAAAATGTAATATTTAATTATATTAATTGACTTGTTCACAGTAAGCAAGACTTGCATTTTTGGGATTCACTCAATTTGTCACTAGATTAGGTCACCGAATTCAGTTTGCTAATATTTTGCTTTAGTCTTTGCACCTGTATTCATGAGTGAATGACTTGTTATTTTCCTTTTTCAGATTTTGATATCATGATTAATGCCACCCTTATGACATGAGCTAAGGGGTGTTTCCTCTTTTCTATGCTATTGTTTAAGATTGTAATTACTCATTCTTTAACTTTAGATATAAAAGTTTGGTAAAATTATCTGGCTTATTGTTTGTTCTGGAACCACTTTTGCAGGTTAAATTTTTCTAGAATTTATTGATTTTATTAAGTTTTAAAATTTATAGGCATAAAGATGTTTGTAACATCTTATTATCTTTTAAATATCTGCAACTTATGTTACATTTCAATATTGTTTATTTTTAGAACTCTAGGTTTTGTTTCTTTTCTAATTAGACTTGTTAGATTTGTCTCAATTTATTATCATTTTCAAAGATCCAAAATTCGCTCAGCTCACTCTGTCATTGTATGTTTATTTTCTATTTCATTAGTTTCTATTATTGCATGATTTCAAACTTTCTACTTTAGGTTTATTCACATGTTCCTTTTCTGCCATATTAAATTGGATGCTTAGCTCATTACTTTTTAACCTTTTATGTTTCCAACACAAGCATAAAAGCCATACACTTTTTCTTTTAAGTTTGGTTTTAGCAGCATCCTACATGTTTTTAGGCCCCGTTTTTGTTACTGTTCAGTTGTAAATGTTTTCTTTATTTTGTATAATTTAGCACATTTTTCTGGTAATTTTAAAAAAATTATTTCTAACTTAAGTAGATTGTTGTCAAAAAACAGGCTGATATGACAACAATCTTTTGAAATTTGTTGAGATTTGCTTTATAGACCTCTACATGGTGAATTTTCACAATTTTAAAAAGAATGTAGTTTCTGTAGTTGTTGGTGAAGTCTCCATATAAGTCCTGTAGATCAAGCTAGTTAACTGGGTTGTTTAAGTCTTTTATATTTTTTTGATTTGTTGTCTTCTTAGTTTATCAAAATACTGACAAAGCAATATTAAAATAGTCCACTACATGTTGGATTTCTCTCTTTCTCCTCATTGTTCTGTCAATTTTTTGCTTCTTATTTTTTTGAGACTGATCATTTTTTTAAAAACTAAGGCTTATTATACCTTCCTAGTGAATTGAATATTTTCAAAGTCTAAAGGTAATTATATTTCCCTTCTCTAGAATAATACAAAGGCTTTAGACTACATTAACTCAGATTAGCTGCCTCCCAACATAGATGTTATCGTGTATTTTCACCACAAAGCATTAATAATTGTTTTGTACAATGGCATTTTAAGATTTACCAACATATTTACCTCTTTGTTTACACTCAGCTCTTTTTGCATTTTTTTTTTCATCTAGGATTCTTTCTTTCCACCTGAAGTACATCCTTTAGAATTTCTTTCTGTTAGTATGTGTTAGTTGGAAACATTCTCTGTATTTGTCTGTCTGAAAAGTATTCCATCACTGTTCTTATAAGATATTTTCATTGGGATATAATTCTAGAGCAATGATTATCTTCTGTCAGTGCACAATATATTATTACACTGTGGTCTGGCTCCTGTTGTTGCTGATGAGAAATCAGCTGCCGATCCAATTGTTATTCCTTTAAAGGTAACTGTCATTTCTTTTTGACCTTTTTAAAGAAATAATCTTTGTCTTTCTTGTTCTGTGATTTTACTGGTAGCCTAGATGTAGTTATTTTTATTTTGCCTTTTTTAGAATAATTTGGACCCCCCAAATCTGTGCTTTGGCTTCTTTTCTGCAGTCCTTGAAAGTTCTCGGAGCTCTTATCTCTTTAAATATTGTCTCTGGTCCATTCTCTCTTCTTCCCTCCCTCCTTCCTTCTCTTACTTCTAGAGCTCAGAGTAGATATAAACTAGACCACTCTCTATACTCCATCCATCCTAACTACTTTTTATTGTTTTTATATCTTTAGCTCTCATGAGCTTCACTCTGGATAATGTCTTCACATCTGTATTCCAGTCAGCTATGTGGCTATGTGTCTATGAGGCTTTTAAATCCATTCTTTGAGTTTTTCATTTAATTAGTTTATTTTTCATTTATAGGTATTCTATATGGTTCTTTGTGATACCTGCTTTGTCATAGTCTACTGCTTTTCAATGATGCTTTCAATCTTTCTAAAAAAATTCAACATTTTTCTTATGCTCTATGCCTGGTAATTGCAATTTCTGGAGTCCTTACTATTGGTTGCTTCTGCTTGTTGTTAATTCTGGCTTCTTTCCCAGTGCATTGATGACTTTTTATGATAAATTCAAATTTATTAGAACTTTACATATCAGAATTCATTGGCTCCAGATTAAAGATAGCTTCCTCAAGAAATGATTGCTTTGTTTTGTTTTTTCTTTTGTCAGGCACCCAGGCCACTATCAATCTTTAACCAATTTTGGAATAAATTCTTGGTGAGGATTTTCAGGTTATCCAAGTAGTAAGAATTTAGACAGCAAGCTTGAAAGAGAACAAATGGGAGGGGAGGTGCTTTCTCTTCTCCTCAGCACTTTGTTTGAGAGCCAATTTGACATACAGCTTTCTGTATGTTTATTTTCAATTCCTCACTATATTAAAGGCCTCACTTTTGTGGGTCCCTATGTAGAGAAGAAGGGATAGTGGAGAATGGTTTCCTATTAGACTTCCCTTCTTGAGTAAGCCTTGGCTTTGTCCCCAGTTTTGTTCAAAACTGAAAACAAACTCAAGTTGATCCAGTTCAGAAAATACATTTAAGACTATAGTTATCGTTACTGGATGTGCATTAGACTCAGTTAAGGCATTTTTAAAAAAAGGAAAGGAAAAGAAAAGAAATATCATGCCTTGGTCCTGTTCCAGACCAGTTAAATAAAAATTTCTCTTTGGATGGATTGTATGATGTGTGAATTAGAAAAAAACAAAAACAAAAACAAAAAAAATCTCTGAAGGTGAGGTCCAAGAAAAGGAAGATTTTGAAAGTTCTTCAACAGCATCTAATGTGTAGTTAAGACTCTTGCTTTATTTGGAAAGTTGGCTTCCGTGTTCAACCTTACCTCTCTAGGGCTCCACTTTCACTTAGTTTATAGCTTCTGAATATTTCTAATTAATTGACACCTCATCAATGTACTCTAAAAGACTTTAAAAATAACTTATCCAGCATTCTAAATTGTTTTATGTAGGAGAGGCATTTAGGGAAACTAGCTGTACTGCATTATCAGAAAAGTAATTAAAAATTTTCTTACTAATATTAAGGGGAAAAAAAAGAAGGAAAAGCACTATAGAATTCTATGGGCATGCAATTCCTTTGGTTTATTAAGATTGTCACTACAAGATTGCCCCATGTGGATATGGGATAAAGTTTTAGGAGATATATAATTAAAAATACATCTTGCTAAAATTCTATTCATTATGAGCTTCTGCCTTAGAGTGGACTTTAAGACCTTAAGGTGTATCTCAGGATCAATGTGGAGCTCATCGAGGTAGTAAAGCCCGAGAAGTCAGTGACTTCTCAAAATCAGGAGCATCAGGTACTGTAAGCCAGGGATTCTCACCCCTTGCTGCATATTAGTCATTTAGGGGAGATTTGAAAAAATATCCAGGGAAGTCACAGTGAGCAAAGAATGTCAGAATCTTTGGAGGTGGGGCCTGGGAAATGCTTGTTTTAAGAACTCCTCAGGGAATTTGAGTTGAAGGCAGATTTGAGAACCACCTGCTACCTGTCTGGTTAAAAATGGACTTCTCTAGCCCCAGGCCTGGAAATCCTGATTCAGGTATGGAGTCCAGGATTCTGCATATGTCATCATTTCCTAGCTGATTCTTATGAAAGTGTAGGGACCAATGCATTCAAACAAGGCCCTTTCTACATGGTGCACAACATTAAAACTATAAGGCCAAGAGACTTGTTTTACTGTACCAGCTCTTCCACTTTCTAACTGTGTAGCTCTGGGTGTGTCCCTGAATTCTTTGAGCCTGTTCCTTTTACTGAAGGAAAAATAATTGGGATCTATCTTACCAATTTCACAGAGCTATCTTGAGGTTCATATATGTATTAGAGCTTTGTTAGTTAAAAGTGGTCATACAAAATATGGAATAACTTCATTATCATCGGATTATTATGCCTTTTCATATAAGAAAAAAAAGAATCCATTGCTCCTACAGTAACTACCTCAGGTAAAATTAGTGATCATTAAAATATAGTTTTAATCAGTATAAGTTACCAGAAGACTGTCAGTCCCATTCCTAAAGACTAGGAAGATTAGCCACTGATTTCCTACTGGCTATGAACAAGTAACATAAAATACCTCTATGATTATTTATCATTATGTTTATTTACCATGCACAATTAAAAAATAATTAATATATGTATGTTTGTAAGGATAGAATTCTAAATGAAAAGAGTAAAAACCCAGCATATATTGCCTAGAAACCCAGACACTACAGGTTATATTTTACTTTATTACTTATGCTATAGGAAAATACAATATACCATTCCATTTAGTATTTTTCTCTCCACCACCATATGTGGGTGGTGCAGAGAATCCAGATTCCCTTCCCTTTAGCCTCCTCTGCCTTCTCTACTCCAGTTCTTGGAGCTTCTTATCTCAGGACTAACAGAGGCTTCATGGGGACATTGGGGTGAGAAGTGAGGTTGCTTTCTACTAACTGGTCTTCTCCAGCTTTCCACTAAGTGAAGAATTGGCTCTCCTCAGTCTTTGCTCCTCACAGGGCCCTTCAAAGTTTGGACAATAGCTGGTCAGCTATGTGAAGTCCCCTGAGTAGG
>PVKH010000523.1:0-36969 GCA_004027955.1 Chaetophractus vellerosus
GGGTTCGCCTAGGGCATGCCTCTAAGGCATATGAATATGTTCATGTGTCCATGGGGCATTGTCTCAGTGGGTGGAAATCCACACAATAACCGAAAGAATATTGAATTACCTCCTGGGGAAGTTCTACTACATTCTCTAATAGGACAGCAAGAAGCCCCTGAGTACAAGGGCAGTGCCTAGTGAAGGAAGACAGATCATTATGCCAGGCCCTTGATATTGATGATTGTACTTAAGAACCTTTTCTAGTGAAATTGAAATTTAGCCTAGTATTATATACAGCTTAAGAGTTACCTCCTGAAAGACTCCTTGTTGCTCAAATGTGGCCTCTCTCTAAACCAAACTCAGCATGTAAACATACTACCTACCCCCTGGCATGGGACATGACTCCCAGGGACAAGCCTCCTTGGCACTGATGGATTATTACCAAGTGCCAACTAGCAATGCATCTTGAAAAGACCTTAACCAAAAGGAGGAAATGGTAAATACAAATTGAGTGTTTTTAAATATTCAAGCTATCAGGAAAGCTTCAGGAGCCCAAAGAAAGTAAGAACATAAACTCCATATTAGAAAGATATGTATAGGAAAAAAGGTGGACCTTAGAGAATATTACTTATTGTATTTATATGAAAAACCACTTACCTTTATGAGCAATTAATTAAACAGTCATTTTTCCATTGAAATTGTATGTATTGATTTAGAAAACCCAATATTTATTCACCAACCTTGTTTTTATTTCTATGTAAAGGAAATCCATTTTCTTTGGGTTTCTGTATCAGTCAGTGGCCTAGCAGGAAAAAAAGTGGCACAGTCAAAAGGGGTATTTAAAGAAAATTTAATGAAGAAATTATTTATAAAGGTGTATTCAGGGTTAAGGGTAATTGACAAAAGTTGTTGAAGCACCCAAGGACAAGTAATATTGGTAAGCCATTACCTTCCCATTGTTGAAAAGAAAAGGGGAAAGAAGTGGTATTAGGAAACAGAGGTGTCAAGCTACACTCAACAGGAGCTGTGGCTATAGGAGAGAAAACATATTAATGGGCAAACCATCTTCAGGGAAGGACTGTTGAGACCTCTCTCTTTTCTCACCTTCTGCTCTTCTGCTAGTGTTTCCAGTGGAATGAGCTGAACTTGAATCAGAGGGCAAAGAATTCCTGTTGATGTAGAAAGGTAAATGGAGAATATCTAGCACATTTTCTTAAACAATTTAAAAGTAATTAAATTAATGAATAATGTTCCATATTTTATATAAATGTTCCAAGAAGACTACATTAAATATACAAGCAATGAAAAATATTAGACAACAAAATCAGAATATTCCTTGTAAGAAGAGAACAACTTAAGAGTCATATTCAGAGAATACTTCTCTTTATGGAGTCCCTAAATTTAATAGCAAAATTGTAATGCAAGTTCTCTTTTTTGTCCATGGATGAAGCATATAGGTTAATTTATGTGAATCTTTTCTTTGAAGTGCACAATTGTTTACTCAGACCTCACTTAAAAGTTTCCAAACAGATCTAAGCATACACACTAGCTGCATATTCAACATTCAAATATTTGTAAAGTAATTGAAATACAACTCAAATATAATTTGCAAATATTTTCTCCCATTATTTTATATTGTCTTTTCACCTATTGAATAGTGATCTTTGAAGCACAAAACTCTTCAAATTTGATTAAGTTTAATTTACCTATTTTTTCCTTTTGTTGCTTGTGATTTTGGTGTTTTATAGAAACCATTGCCAAATCCAAGTTCATAAAGAGTTACCTATGTTTTCTTCTATGAGTTTTATCATTTAGCTCTTCCATTTAAGTTATTGATCTATTTAGATGTAAGCTTTGCATTTTTGGTTAAATATACTTCCACCTTCATTCTTTTGTATGTGGATATCCAGTTGTTCCAGAACCATTTGATGAAATGACTATTTTTACCCCACTGAATGATCTTGGTAATGTTATTGAATATCATTTGAATGTAGATACATGAGTTTTTTCCTGGACTCTCAATTCCATTCTAGTTACCACACTGTCTAGATTAATGTTGTTTTGAAATAAGTTTAAATGGGCAAATGTAATCCTCCAAATTTGTTCTTTTTAAATTTCTTTAGGCTTTTCTGAATCTCTTGAGTTTCCACATGAATTTTAGTATCAGTTTTAAATTAAAAGAAATACAGCTGGGATTCTGGTAATGATTGCATGGAATCTGTAGATCAATTTGGGTAGTATTGCCAGAATATCCCTATCCATGAACATGGGATATCTTTCCATATATTTGTTTCTTCTTTGATTTATTCTACAATGTTTTGAAGTTTTCAGAGTATAAATTATTCATTTTTCTTAAATTTATGACTAAGTTTTAATTTTTTTATGTTGTTGTAAATGGAATTATTTTCTTAATTTCATTTTTAAATTGTTCGTTGCAAGCATGTACTTTTAGTTTTTGTATATTGATCACATATCTTGCAACTTTGTTGCAATAATTTATTAGTTCTCCTAGTTTTTCATGGATTTCTTATAATTTCTTTTATATAACATCATGTCATCTGCCAATAGAAATAGGTAAAATTCTTTCTTTCCAATCTGAATGGCATTGCATTTCCTTGCATTATTAGTCTGTATAGAACCTCCAGTACAGTCCTGGAGAAAGAAGAGAGCAGTAATCCTGGTCTTATTCCTGGTCTAAGGGAGAAATATTACAATCTTTCACTGTTTAGTATGATGTTAGATGTTGGTTTTTCATAATGCCCTTTATCATGTTAAGGAAGTTCCCTTTTATTCCTACATTGTTGAATCTTTTTATCATGAAAAATGTTACATTTTTCAAATGTTTTCACTCTATTTATGGAGATGATAATTTGTTTTTGTCTTTTTATTTTACTTATACATTGTATTTAATTAATTGATTTTCAGGTGTTAAGAAAACATTGTTTTTCTGGGAAAAATCTAACTTCATTATGGTGTATGACACTTTTATATGTTGCCAGATTTGGTTTGCAAATAGTTTGTTGAAAATTTTGTCCTGATAGGCTTAAGAGATATTGGTCTGTTGTTTTCTTTTCTTGTGTTTTTGACTGGCTTTGGTATCGGGGTAATATTGGTCTCACAGAATAAATAGGGAAGTATTCTTTCCCCTTCTATTATTGTGGAAAAGTTAGTTAAGAATTGGTATTTATTCTTTTTTAAATGTTTGGTAGAATTCATTAGTGAAACCATTCTGGCCCTGGACACTTCTTTTGCTGGTAGTTTTTGATTACTAATTCAGTCACTCAACTTACTATAAGTTAATTCAGAATTTCTATTTCTTGAGTTGCTGTTGATAGTTTGTTTCCTTCTAGGATTTGAGACTAGAAGAAGTCCAATATCAAGATGTCAGCAAAGATCCTTTCTTCCCCCGATCTGTAGTATTCTGGTGCTGGATGCTAGTAATCTTTGGGCTTCCTTGGCTTGTATGTCTGTCTCATGTCATGTGGAAGTGTCTTGTGTTTTCCTGTTCCTATAACTTCCAGATCCTCTTTTAAGGCCCTGTTAATCTAGATTAAATCCAACCTTCATTCAACTCAGTCCCATCTTAATTTAAATATATATATTCAAAAGTTCTATTTAAAGTCAGTTCAGAGTCATAGGGATGTGGATTAAAATTCGGAGTATGACCATGTTGGTGTACTTAATAAAATCTACAATGCAGAAAAGGATTTTTAAAAATGGTCCTAAATATGCTCAAAGGAAAATGATACATGAACACAAATAGAATATTGATAAAGGTGGAGAAATCATGAAAAGGAAGCAAACATAGCTAAGGACTACAATAACAGAAATAAAATTTTAAATCCCCTAGAGGATCTCAGTGACCAACTGGATCTGGCAGAAGAAAAAAATCAATAAATTTGAAGATAATAAAATGGAAATTATTCAGTATGAGAAGCTGGGGGAAAAAAGAATGAAGAAAAGTAGACAGAGTTAGAGAACGATACCATCAACCATACCAATATGTGCAATTTGGGAGTACCAGAAAAAGAAGAAAGAAATAATAGAGCAGAAAGAATATTAAAAGAAATGGTGGCATAAAACTCTCCAAATTTAAGGAATGATATGAATATAGATATCCAAGAAGTTCAATGTACTTCAAACAAGAAAAACTCAGAAAGACTTACACTGAGACATATTATAATCAAACTGCCAAATTGCAAAGATAGAGATAATTCTGAAGAAAGCAAGAGAAAACAATGCATCATGTACAAAGGAGTCTCCATAAGATTAAGTGCCAGTTTCTTATCAGAAACCATGAAAGCAGAAGGCAGTGGGATGGCATTTAATATACTAAGAGAAAAAATTACCAACCAAGAATTGTCTATCTGGCAAATTTATATTTCAAAAATGAGAGGGAGATTAAAAAATTCCTAGATGAATAGAAACTGAGGGCATTTGTCACTTCTAGAGTAGCTCTATAATTGAAAAAAGAAGTTTGAAAGGAAAGGACACCTGACAATAGATTGAAACTACATGAGGAAATAAAGCTTTCTAGTAAAGGTAATGACATTGGTTAATATAATGCCAATACTAGTGTATTTTTGATTTGTTACTCCACTATTTATTTCCTACAGGACCATAAATGCAAGTGATTGAAATGTAACAATATATCAATGTCTTTGAATGTATAATGTATAAATATGTAATTTGGACATAAACTACAAGTGAGGTATGGTGGGAAATAGAAACATAGTTTGTGTATGCTATTGAAGATAGACTGTTTCAAACAAAATGTGATTATAATAGATTTGGGATGTTAAATTTAAGCCCCACAGAAACTGCAAAGAAAATGTCAAAAAAAATATGCACAGAAGGAAATGAGATGGAATTCTAAAGGGACCATTCCAAGATCAACTAAATAGAAATGTAGGCACTAGTGTAATAATTGAGGGACATAAAAATACAAAAGACTTACAAAACAGGAAATAACAAAATGACAGAAGTAAATCCTGCATCCTAAGTAGTTACTTTAATAACAAATGGTAAAACTCTTCATTCAAAGCAGAGATTGGCAGAATGGATTAAAAAAAGCATGACCCAACTATATGCTCTTTACAAGAGAATCACCTTAAATTTTAAGTTGGTTGAAAATGAAAGGGTAGAAAAAAATGTTCCATGACCATAGTAACCAAAAGTGAGTGGGGATGGCTATACAAACAACAGGAAAAAAAAAAAAACAGAATTCAAGTTAAAAAAAAGCTGTTAAAATAGACAAAGAAGTTCACTGTGTATTGACAAAAGGGGTCAAATCATTATGAAAGTATAATGATTATAGACATATATGCACCAAACAACATTTATTGTAATTATTGATATATTTTGACTTGTATCTATCTGCTTACTTAATTTTCTGTTTATCTGCTATTAAAATATCATCTTTGGTTGACTGATTTTTTTTCATTTTTCTATTAATCATTTCTTCCCCCTATTGGTTTGGCAATTGTGTACTTTGTTTTTATGCTTTTAGTTAACCTGAAATGTTCATGTTTATTTATCATAAAAATGATTAATTAAAAACACATCTTTATTTCCCTCTCAAATAATAAAGCATGAAAATTTAACCACAACAAATTTTGTTTTAGATAATTTTAAAATGTCTAATATATGAAGTTAACAAAGGAGCTTATCATTAAAATTAGCAATTTGTGTTTATGAGCAAAGATACTAGAGTCAGACCAAGGATCAACACTGTCTTGGTGGTCCTTGCTACATGTAACTATGGGAGCTTGAGCAAAGGACTTAAATGCTCCATTTGCAAATTTGCGATAATATTTTGCTACCTATCTCATAAACTGATCAGAAGAATTAAATTATGAATGCATGTAAAGGTTTAAAAACAGTGCCTGGAATAGGATAAAATCTCAGCGAGTGCCAACACTTATTTTTTATTTTCATAAATCTGAATTTGCAGCCATGTAAGAGCTTCAGTTTCTCTGGGCGATCATAAAAGAATGAATGCTGACTTTCAAACAAGCAATTTTTTAAAATGGCCAAAAGCAAAACTCAGACATGAAAAGAAGACATTACTACCAATCTTGCAGAAAAAAAAAAAAAACTAACTCAAGAGTACATAGAAAATATCAACAAACAAATAACAAGAAGAGATGGAAACAGTAATCAAAACTCTCCAACCAAGAAAAGCCCAGGTCCAGTTGACTTCACTGGTCAATATTACCACACACTGAAAAATAATTAACACCACTCCTTCTCAAACTCTTCCAAAATATTGAAGAATAGGGAACACTTCCTAACTCATTCTGAGGTCACTATCATTGTAACACCAGTCAGGTAGAGATATCACAAGGATAAAAATTACATACCAATATCCCTTATGAATATAGATAGAAAAATCCAAAATAAAATATGAGCAAACCAAATCGAACAGCATATTAAAAGGACTATACACCAGATGTCATCAACATGGTGATATGAGACAACCCCTGGGAAAGTCTTCCCTCAAAAGGAACTAATAAAAGTACAAATTCCATTTTCATGTAACTCCAGAGAATGTGAGTGACTGGGGAAGGCCTCCACAAATGCTGAATTGAAGAAAAAGAAAAGTAAAATTCAAGATCAGGTAGGAGGCCTTATGGGTGTCCCAGAAGGAGAAGAGAAGGGAAAATGAGGAGAAAGAATATTTGAGTAAAGAAAGGCCGAAAATTTCCCAACTCTTATGACAGACAGATATACATGTGCAAGATGTGCAATGTACTGAAAACAGAATAAATCCTAATAAATCTACCCGAGACACATACTAATCAGAATGTAAAATGCCAAAGATAGAATTCTGAAAGCAGCAAGAGAAGATAAATTTGTCACATAAAAAGGATCCTCAATAAATCTAAGTGTGAATTTCTCATCAGAAACCATGGAGGCAAGAAGGCAGTGATATGATATATTTAAGGTACTGGAAGAGAAAAACATCTAGATGAAAGTTCTCTAGCTGACAAAACTGTCCTTTAAAATTGAAGGAGAGTTTAAAATATTCACAGATAAATAGAAACAGAGAGTTCATCAGCAAAAGATTTGCCCTATAAGAATTACTAAAGGGAGTGCTTCAGGTTGAAAGGAAAAGACAAGGGAGAGTGACTTAGAGTAGTGTGAAGAAATGAAGATCTTCAGTAAAGGTAATAAAAAGGATAAATGCAAATCAATAGTACTGTATCCACAATATACAATTCTATTTGTCAATACCTATAAGAATCAGTATACAATTGTAGAAGAAAAAGGCATATTTCCTGATAATGAAAAGACAAATTATATAGTGGTAATTTTGGACAAAAACAAAATAAATAGGGGAAACAGAGGGACATGGGAGCAAAGAACATGTATGTTATTGAAACTAAGTTGGTATCTTTTCAAATTAGTAGGTTTTGTAAGTAGGTTGTATAATACGAACCCCAGGATATCTGCAAAAAAAATCTTTTAAAAACATACAGAAAGAAATTAGGAAGATATCAGTCAAATACATCACAAAAGATCAACTATACAGAAAAGGAAGCTGCAAAAAAGGAAAAGAGAGAACAAAAAAAAGAAAGATGACATATAAAAACCAAGGGACTAAATGGCTGAAGTAAGTAAACCTTTATGGTAGTAACACTCAACACTAGTGGATTAAACTCCTCAATCAAAAACACAGCTTGGCAGAATGGGTAAAAAAGCATGATCTAACTATTTTTTTTTTACAAAAGACTCACGTAAGACCCCAAAACACAAGTTAAAAATGAAAGGAGGGGAAAAGATACTCCATTCAATAGTAACTAAAAAAGAGCTGGGGTAGCTATACTAATGTAAGGCAAAATAGATTTTAAGTCAAGCTGTTAAAAGAGACAAAGAAGTATGCTATATGACTATATATAATAAAAGGGGCAATCCACCAAGAAGAAATAAAAATCATAGGTATTTATGCATGAGGCACACACTAGCAAAATTGAAGGACAAAAGAGACACCTCTGCAATAATAGTTGAAGACTTCAATACACCACTCTAATCAATAGACATTCTAGACAGAAGATCAATAAGGAAACAGAGAGCTTAAATAATAGATAAATGAACTAGACCTAACAGACATTTCGTTATTATTTAAAGCCATGATCCTGGATTAGAACCCCCAGAGGAATGGATGTTGAAGAATTTCCCTCTTTTTTTTTTTTTTTTTTGTTGCTGTGGAGACTTTGTTCACAGAATACATTTTAGGAATCATTAGACTCAGCCCCAGGCCATGTAAATGTTTAGAGAATGGAAAGAAGTGGTGAAAGCATGGAAGTAGACTAAAAAAGTATGGCTGGAAAGACTGAAGAAAAGAGTGTGATTTCTCAAAAGTGTTATGGAAAAATTCTTTTAAGGAAAAGGATAGTGAATGAAGGAATCAGATGCTACTGAGAGATAATATGAGATGAGGTCTGGCCTCACTGAATTTTTTTTTATGTTATTTTTTATAGACCTTGAAAAGAGTAGAGTAGTGAGAATGAAAGCTTGATTTGATTGATTGATAAAGTGGAACATTTTTTTTTGGTCCAGATATATAACTAAACTATTGATTAGAGTATACAGGTTGAAAAGATACTTAAATATTATAAGGATTAATTTTAAAAGAAAATTATATTCTCCTAGTGAATATGAGTCTATGAAGGCATATTGAAAAAACTGTTATTGCTATACCTACTATTAATTTTGGGATGTACTATATGAAGCACTAAATTTCACTCTGCTATAATGAATGTTTCAAGTTAGAAAGATGATTTTATTAAACACATTTTGTTCTAGTAGTATCATCAAGTAAACTGATCCAAAATCAAAACAGATGAAATAGTCATAAAGGAAATTGTGTACTAGGGCTTTTCTCTTCTCAAACAACCATGCTGTCCTTTAAAAAATATCTCTTTTCTAATTCAAAAAATCCATCAGCTACTTTTTAAAAGATGTACTTATATGGATCCATGGATTGATTTTGAAATATCTTATAAAATAATATAGATAAAGCAAAATTAAACAATCATAATAGATTTTTATCAACTATATACAATTGTTTAGTAATTCCAATAGACTACAGTCTCCTTGGGGACAAGAAGTTTATCTTGTTTATTTTCATATACCTAGCACTTACCTTTATATCTGAAATATATTTGGTGTTAAACAAACACTTTTTAAAGTAATTGATAATTAATTCTTTGGTTAACATGAAACTAAAGAAAAGTGGCATAAATACCACCTCAATAGAAATAAATGCTTCTCAAGTGTCTCATTTGTGTATAGGCCAAGATTGTATAATATAGGAAATTATAGTAGTGCACTTGAAGGAGAAGTTTCTATATCACTTACTGATGTATCACACACAATCTATATACATTTGACCATGCAGTACTACACTCAGATCTAAAATCTGGTATCAACAAACATTTTTGAATATCCAGCAACTTGTTAAATTCTGTCATCCTAATTTGTCTGTACTTTGTTATTCTCTTAAGAAATTTATATTATCTGACAATGATGTCAGTTTTCTCTCTAATTCTGTTGTACATACCATCATTTGATCTGTTTTTTTCCGACATAAAATTGGTTTTTATATATTTACCTTACATCCAGAGACCTTGATACATCTGCATCTAAATTCTTAGAGTTTCTTTGTGGCTTCTTTTGGATTTTTTAAATACACAGAATCATGTCATCTATGAATATCAAGACTCATTTCTTCCATTTCAATTCTTAGACCTTATCTAATTTTTAAGTTTCCTTTGCTAGTTTTATGCTTGGGACATTGAGAACACTGCTGAATATAATGTTAATTTCAGGCGTCCTTTTCTCCTTATTTTATAGAGAAGCTTTCACATTTCACCATTAAGTATCGTATGTTTGTTTAATAAGTTTTTGTAGGTCCTTTTATCTGATAATGGATGGTAAGTTTGGTGTTTTTCTCATAAATGATTTTGAATTTTGTCAAGTAGTGTTTATGCCTATATTTCTGGAGTAAACATGGTTTGCTAATATTTTGGTTAGGCTTTTTGATTCTGTGTTTATGAATAAAATTATTCTGTAATTTTCATTTAATGTACAATCACTGTTGTGTTTTATATCAGAATTATACAGCCTTATGTCTTAGTTTGCCAGGGCTGCTATAGCAAATACCACAAATGCATTGACTTAAACAACAGGAATTTGTTGGCTCACAATTTGAGAAGCTATGAGTCTGAAGTCTGTTCTGTAGTATTGTGGTGGTGGCTTGCCATCAATCCATAACTTAAACTCTGTGTCTTTCACAGCAATTTGCTTTCATTCTCTTCCTCTGACTTCTGTTGACTTACTGTTTCTGAATTTCCTCTGCTTATAAGGAATTCAGTTATATTAGATTAAAATCCACTCCGTTTCAATTTGGCTTCATTTTCATAGTATCTTCAAAGATCCAATTTGCAATTGAGTCCACAGTCACAGGAATGGAGGTTAGGACTTGAAGATCCCATTTACAAATAAGTTCACGCACAAAGGACCAGGGATTAGGACTTGAATATACCTTGTGGGAGATGGGATTCATTTGCCAATACCTCATGACATCAGCTGGAGAGTGATTTCCATTATCCTACCCCAGGAAGAGTTCTAATATTCAAATAATTTCTTTACTGATTAGTAAGGCCTAGAGTTTGTGTGTGGGTGTGTAAAATTTTTTAACTACCATACAATCTCTATACTTTTATAGGACTATTAAGGTTTCCTATTTCCTCTTAAGTCAATGTTGGTAAGTAATATTTTTCTAGGCATTTCTCCATGTCATCTAAGGTTTCTAATTTTTTATATATAGTTCATGTAACATTTGTATAATTTTAATATCTGCAATATCTATAGTGATATTCCCATTTTCATAAATGATGTTTATTATCTGTGAAATTTTGATTTTCCTTGATCAATATCACCAGCAGTTAATTTTATTAGTTGTGATAATGAATTTACTTTCAGTTTTATTGATCAAATATGTTGTAGGTTTATATTATATAAATACCAGCTCTTAATATTCATTATATTCTGTTAATACCACCTCTTGTCTTCATTATTTTCTTCCAACTATATTTTAGGGATTAATGTGTTTGTTCTTTATTGTTGTTGTTTTCTAAATTCTTAATGTAGATGCTTGACCATTCATTTTGTTTTCTTAAAATTTGTTTTGAAATAAACTCATAATTACATGACAGTTGCAAAAGTGATTTAAAATCCATAAAGAAAACTCCAACATGCCCCTCTCATATATCCAGACCCACCAATTTTAACATTTTGCCACATTTGCTACATCATTCTATTAATTTATCTATCCATATCCATCTCTAGCTATCTGTCTATCTATCTACCTTTTAAACATTTGAGAGAAGGTTGTATACTTCATGCTCTTTGAAATCATAATACTTCCATGAACATTTCTTAAGCATAAGGATATACACTAATATAACTACCTTAAGTACGGTTATAAAGTTCAAGAAATTTAACATTGATAGAACATTCATTTTTAGCCTTTCTTCTCTTCTTATATTGCCATCTGATGCTAAATATTTCCCTGAAAACACTGATATAGTAGCACACCACAATTATTAATAATAAAACGGTAATTATTTTTCAGTCCAAATCACATTCTAATTTCAACACACACTTGGATTTTGACCCATAGCTTATTTTAAGGTGAGTTTCTTAATTTCTAAACATATTGTGATTTACTATTTAACAATATTCCTCTTTTATTTTGATGTTGATATACCTTTTTAAGTAGAGAAGCTGTAGATTTACAGAAACATCATGCAGAATGTACTGAGTTCCCACATAACCTCCCATCCCCCACAAACGCAGTCTTCCCTAATATTAACACTTTGCATTAGTATGTTTGTTAAAATTGGTGAATCAAAATTATTATAATTATACTATTAACTTTATTTCACAGTTTACATTAGGGTTCATCCTTTTTTTTTGTACAGTTCTATTTTTTTATTTTATTCTGGTAACATATATGTAACCTAAAATTCCCATTTTAACCACTTTCAAATAGACAATACAATGGTGTTAATTACATTCAGAATGCTGTGCTATAATCCCCACCATCCATTACCAAAACTTGTCCATCAACCAAAAAAGAAACTACCAATTAAGCATTCCCTATCCCACCCTGGCCCCTCATAAACAGTATTCTAGTTTCTGACTGTAAATTGGTTTAGCTAATGATATAATATCATTTATTTGCATCTAGTTTATTTCACTCAATATGATGTGTTCAAGGTTCATCTGTGTTGTCACATGTATCAGAACATCATTCCTATATATGGATGAATAATGTCTCATTATATGTATTTGCTACATTTTGTTTATCCATTCCTCTGTTGATGGCACATGGGTTCCTCCTATCTTTGACAATTGTAGATAATGCCACTATGAATATCAGTGTGCAAATATCTGTTCAATTTCCTTCTTCCACTTCTTTGGTGTATATACCTAGAAGCAGGATTGATTAGTCATATAGTAATTCTGTACTTAACATTCTGAGGAACTGCCAAAATATTTTCCCTAGTGGCTGGACCGTTTGTAAGTTCCCACCAACAATGAATGAGTGCTCCTATTACTCCACATCCTCTCCAACGCCTACTATTTTCCATTTTTTAATCAGTAGCCATGCTAGTAGATGTAAAATGATATCTTAATGAAGTTTTGGTTTGTATTTCCCTAATGGCTAATGATGATGAGCATCTTTTCATATGCTTTTTTGGCAATTTGTGTATCTTTGCAGAAATATTTATTCATGATTTTGGCCCATTTTGAAATTGGGTTTTTTCACCTCTTTGTTCTTGGGTTATAGAACGTCTTTATGTGTTCTGGATAGTAAGCCCTTGTCACATATGAGTTTTCAAAAATATTTTCTCCCATTAAGTACATTGTCCTTTTTCTTGATGAAGTCCTTTGATGCATAAACATCTGTCTTGCTTATGTTTATAGCTTAAAGTCTAAGAAACCACGGCAACCCAAAAGGTCCTAAAGATGTTTCCGTGCGTTTTCTTCTAGTAATTTTATAGTTTTGATTCTTATATTTAGGTCTTTGATCCATTTTGAATTAATGTTTCTATATCATGTGAGTTACTGGTCCACCTAGCACCATACCTTCTTCATATAGATTGCCATTTTTTCAGCACCATTTCTTGAACAGACTATTCTTTCTCCATGATTGGGCTTGACACCATCATCAAAACTCAAATGGCCATAGAAGTGAGGGTGTATTATGAAATCCCAGTTCAATTCCGTTAGTCTGTGTGTCTGTCTTTGTTCCATTACCATGCTGTTAGATTAGTATTACTTTGTAATGAGTTTTAAAATCAGGAAGTGTGAATTCTCCAATTTAATTATTTTCCAAGATGACTTTAGCGATTTGGGGCTCCTTACCCTTCCATATAAATTTGGTGATTGGCTTTCCCTTTTCTGCAAAGAAGGCTTTTGGAATTTTGATTGGGATTGCATTGAATCTGTAAATTGTTCTGGGTAGAATTGACATCTTAATAATACTTAGTCTTCCAATACATGAACATGAAAAGTCCATTTATTTAAGTCTTCCTTGATTTCTTTCTGCATTGTTTTTAGTTTTCCATGTACAAGAATTTTTACATCCTCAGATAAATTTATTCCTAGATATTTGGTTCTTTTGGTTGGTATTATACATGAAATTTATTTTTTCAATTCCTCTTCAGATTATTCTTTACTAGTGTATAAAAACATTATTGATTTTGGGGTATTGATTGTGTACCCTGACACTTTTCCAAGTTTGTTAGCTGTCATTATTTCATTGTTTATTTTTCAGAAGTTTCTATATATAGGATCATGTCATCTGCAAATAGGGAAAGTTTTACTTTTTCCTTTGCAATTTGAATTCCTTTTGTTTATTTTTCTTGCCTAACTGCTCTGTCTAGAAGTTTCAGGTCAATGTTGAATAATAGTGGTGACAGTTCTTGTTCTTGATCTTAAGGGGAAAGGTTTAATTATGTCACCATTGAGTAAGTTATTGTGAGATTTTCATATATCCCCTTTATCAAGTTGACAAAGTATCTTTCTATTCCTAGTTTTCTAAACCCTGTTCTCTAGTGTTTCTGTCAGGAAGGCGCACTGAATTTTGTCAAATACCCTTTCTGCATCAATTGAGATGATCATATGTTTTTCTTTCCTTCATTTAATTAATATACTATATTACATTATTTGGTTTTCTTACGTTGAACTACCTTTGCACACTTGGGATAAATCCCATTCCATCATAGGGTACAATTCTTTCAATGTGCTGCTAGATTCTGTTTTTGTTGAGGATTTTTGCATCTGTATATAAAGGATATTGTTTTGTAACTTTCTTTACTTGTGGTATCTTTATGTGACTTTGGATAGAGTGATGCGGGCCTTATAGAACTAATTAGGGAGTCTTCCCTGCTCTTCAAATTTTTAGAGATGTTTGAACAGGATTGGTGTTAACTCTATTTGGAATTTTTGATAAAAACAATTTAAAGCTAGATGTAGAAGGGAACTTCCTCAGCATGATAAAGGGCATATATTAAAATCCCACACCTAACATCTTACTTAATGGTGAAGGAAAACTTTCACTCTAAAATCAGGAACAATACGATGATCCCCACTGTCACAACTGTTATCCAACGCTGTAGTGGAAATTCTAGCCATGGAAATCTACAAATTATTAGAATTAATAAGGGAAATGGTTAAATTGCTAGATATTTGATCAATCCACAAAATTCAAATATATTTCTAGATACCAGAACCATATAAAAATCTATTTTAAGAATAGGTAACATTTAATAATATGTGTGTATATACATATTTATATGTGTATACACACACACACACAATGCAAAAGATGCAAAACTAAGAAACATATTTTAAGGATGTCTAGATAAGTAAAGTTATGAAACAATAGTGACCAGAACTAATTTCAGAATATTTACCATTGTTACGCCCTGAGAATGAAGGGGGGACCTGATTTTAAAAAGCAGGGAAACATTGTAGGTTTCACCTAATCTGGTGAATCAGTTATTTCTTCAGCTGGGTGGTGGGTAAAAGTATTTTTTCATACATTTTTCATATTTTTTTAAAAGAAAGAGTAGAAGCAATAACTTGTGATAGAAGATGGGAAGGGGGATGAGAAAGAAGGCACACAAAAATACAAATGATAGAGACCAGTGGAATTCATTTCCCTTTAACCACAAACATTTACTGAAGGATTACTATGTACATGGCACTAGTCTAGGTGTGTGGGATGGTAGCAAGCCGCCAGTAGAGAATCCAAAGATGAATGTAACATGTCCATAATTTGAGAGTTATTTACAGCTACCTTGTACACGGGAGGAAGAGCGACTACTCTTCCTATTCTAAAACAGAAGACAGTTCCCTGTGAACAAAAACCTGATTATCTGTCAGTGTCCTTGTGAGAATTCAACTTGCCGAAGGTTCAACGGCCCTTGTTTCAAGAAGCCTCTTGGCCCTGGTTGTTCTTTTTTCCACATCTGCCTCTTCTCCTCCCCTTTCCCAGTACAGAGTGTACTTTCTAGGTGTGGGTTTTTAATGACATATATAGTGTAAAATAAAATAAAATATAGTTTTTATTTATATTTCTTTTCCATGAAAAGACTTCTTATTTTGTTTTGTTTTAAATTTGCTTTTGTTTTTCTGACCCATGATAATTCTAATCCAGGAATTGCTGAACACAGAATTTAGTTGACTGTATTTAATCTTGTTTTTATTTTTCATATGTGAACTAATTTCTAGTATTTAAATAATATTCTTTTTCCATACCTTGAAAGTATTTATAGACATAGAATTAAATTATAGAGCTTTGTAGGTAGAAAGGATGCATCATGTTACGCTTGAGGAAAACTCACCAGAGATAAGCAGACATATATCCACTTTGATCTTTGCCTTGTTTTCTTTAAACACCAAGAGCCCCTTTATAGATTTTTACTGAAGACAGTTTGTCAGTGAATGCATTTGACTGATTTATTGTCGGAAATGCAAAGACAGTGTTGAATTTTTGTAGCTTCTGTCCTTGTCAACCAAAGGTGCCTTTGGCTACTTATGACTATCTACGAAGAAAATAAGTGTCTACCAAGGGCAACTGAGCCACTTCTGAGGGGAACAAGAAATTAGTTTGTAGTTGTTGTTATTGTTGTTTTGTTTTTATATATTTTTTAAATAATAGATACTGAACATTAAAAGAACTAGAGAAAATATTTGGATATTTACTGGGCACTTTATTCCTTTTCTGGAAACTATTATTTGCTTACATCTTTTCTCTCTTAATTTTCCTGCCATTACTTTTTACCTGTGAAATCCCTTTCTACCCTCTTTGATTTTGAAGTTGCTTGTGTACACTTCTACAAATATATTCCTAAAGAAGCATTTAGTCTTGACCCTTATATTATCAAGTTGATGTTTGCAATGGCTCATCAATTATAGTTCTGTCTGGATATTCTCATGCCTCCTGATCTACTTGCTAAGAAATCAGAGGTCCTTGCTCAGTTATCCAGGCATATTGCTGTCCTGAAACACAAGAAGCATCACAAACAGAGATAAGACTGAACTGGGTGTTACTGCTTCTCTGAACAATTAGATCCTGAGTTGACATTGCCTAGAAAATGTGTGATGCTAGGAACATGAAAAGCATAATAAGAAAAGACAAAGCCAGTTGGGATATAATTATTTCAGTTAATAGAGTCTAATAGATTTACTTGAAACATAATTTTTCCAAATATTGAATATATATTAGATGGCATACATTTACTATTTTCCATTTACAGAAAAGTAACATACAAAATTGCAGTATACTCAAAATTATCTTCTGATTTAAAGTATTTATTTCCTATTAATGTATTGCTAATTGCTTATAAATTTTCGTTCTGTAATTTTACTGTCATAAAGAAGAAAGTGTACTCTCCTTTATCCATTGATACAATTATCTTTCAATTAGATGATTCTGTATGCACTTGTTTATGGCCAATATGCATCTCTTCTATTCCAGGGTAAATGAATATTTTCTCATTTGCTTTGTCTCCTTACTTACATTTAGTGAATTAATATTTCATCTCTTTACCACATGCAGTTACTCTACCTATATTTCTGAAAGTTTATATAACACAAAATATAGCAATTTATGTTAATAAAATAACAATTGAATATATTTGAATGAAGCAATGTTTCTGTATATGTAAAGACTTTATGTGTATATCTCTCAGGCAGTTCAGGCTGGATTTATGCTTGAATGTCTTGAAGATAAATGTATATACAGATGCCTCAAAACCCAGAAGAAGTCACATTTATCATCACACTGGTCTCAGTCACAGCTTTTTAATCATCATTCCATTAGGTTACTATGGCTCACAGATTAGAAGCTGAATGTAGGAAGGTTAGACAATAATTAGAAGAAAATACACTGTAATACAGACTCTTGAAGTAATGCTTGCAAGATCAAATGCAATGACCATGACCAAGGACAATAGGTCTTCCATAGTTTCTCAATAATGTAATTAAATTCCATAAGGAAAGGGCTTTGTTTAAGAAACAAGAGAGGTTTTTAATATATAATTCACACTATATTGAACTTGGCGACCCACAAAGTTAATACCAATTTTATATTACTTAGCAAAGCCCTAGTGGAAGTTTCTCGAAATTTTCTATTTTGGCCTGAAAACATATTTGCAGTTTTAGAATATAAGAAAAATATAAATCTCATTTTCAGAGAAATTATCCTAAAATTATCAGTGTTTCTATTATTTTCTCCTCTTGTTTAGTGTTCCTCAGAATCTATGATGGTGGGGACAAGTAAATTTCAAAAGCACCTGGTTGGGATTGTGAGTAGGGCTGAGGTGGGGCTGAGTAGCAAAGAAAGAAAGAGAAAGCTTAAGTCTAGTATTCACTCACTTATTTAACATCTCTCTATATGTGCCTACTATAAGCCAGACATAATCCTAAATTATGGGGATATTTTTGGGATACATAGATGATCTCATGTTTTGAATTACTGGACTCATGTATAACAAAAGGTACATAAAGAAAAATGAAAAGGAAGATGCACCAAGGGTGATATACCTAGGTCTCTTGCTGGGCTGGGTCGTACCTGACAATGACTACTGAAATAGATAGAAGAGGAGGGAATTCCCTTCACTAGGAGGGGAAGATATAAGATCCATATGCTAAATACATTATCACAAAAGAAAAATCTAGGGTTATAGAAATAGCATTCCTCCTGTCTACTGTCCCCCATTTTTTGTTCCTCTGTTAATATTCATCTTCAAGACCCAGTTAGACCTTCTTTCTGAGGCCTTCCTAACTCTTAAATTGACTGTGTTTTCCAAATTTGAGAATTAGCTTTGTGTTTGTGGATATAAGCAAAAAAAAAGGGCCAATAAATTATAAATAGATTTTGTAATTACATTCATTTAATATCATATTTAAATAAATCAAGAAAGTCATTTTTGGGAAGATACATTAGGGAACACTAAGGAAACACACACACACGTATATATTACAAAACTGACTCAAACGGATTCTGATTTAGAGATATAAAAGGTGAAAAATATCAATATTAGAATCTATCTTCTAATAAATAATAGAATATATATATAAGGAATGGTTTGCGACTGAAATATGCTTTACAAATACCCTGTGATGTAGTAAGTATGGTTCCTATTGTTTGCATTTCAGAGAAAATCATAAGGATCATTCATTCTACAAATATTCACTGAGCTTTCAGCAGATGCCAGGCATAACGCAAGTCTTTGGGAAGCAACAGAAAACAAAACGGACATTGTCTCTCTTTGTGATGATGCAAAGAGTTTTTAATTGGCTAAAGCCACAGACCTCATTAGGACCATGCCAAACATGGAGAGGGCAAATGTATGCTTGGCAATCCTAGCCCACCAATGTTCTACCAAATAGGAAAAGGATACCAAATCCTGAAAAGGATAACAATGAAAACATACTGAATCAGATATAAAACCTACTGCAGAAATAAACAAATTAAACAGACTATGTATTTGTCTTCTTTTAAAAAATAAGTATTAAAAGTTTCCTCTGTACCACTTTCATTTTCAAACCTTTCCTCTGACCATAGGAGCTGACGCAGTGGAAGCTCAGTGTAAAAGATTTGAAGTGAGAGCGAGTGAAGATGGCAGGGTGCTGTTTTCTGCAGATGAAGATGAGATTACCATTGGGGCTGAAAAACTGAAAGTTACAGGTACCGTAGATTGAGGTCATGGAGCATTGTTTACTTGAAAGAATATGCAACTGTGCAAGAAGTTACTTTATGAGATGTATGATTCCCATGCCTAAAATTCATTCTCACATAATACAGAATATTGCATCATTTAATTTTTCAATAGTCTTCACATGGAAGGCACTATCTGTATTTGCAAAGCAGAATATACATATTGTAGTGCTAAGGATATAAAAATAAATCTGTGTCTCTCAGGCTGAGGTAGATGGAGGAGAATGTGTATGGATTTTGAAATGAAAGTTTAAGTGCAGAACCACAGGAAAGTGGACCGAAGGTGATGGAAAACTAAAATTGCCCTACAACAAGTACCACACACTGGCTGGCTTAAGCAATAGGAATTTATTGTCTCAAAGTTTCAGAAGCTAGAAGTCCAAAATCAAGGTCTGAACAGGCCATGCTTTCTTCCGGAATCTGTACTGTTTTGGAGCTGTCAAGATTTCCTCTCCTTTAGGGACTTCAGCTATATGAAATAAGACTCACCGTGATTCAGTCTGGCCCTACCAGTATAGGATCTTGGAAGGTCCTATGCACAAACCATCCCCACCTTATGTACGAATAACACCTCCAGAGGTCCCGTTTACAGAGGGGCTCACACCCACACGGATGCAGATTAAGACAAATTTACCTTTTGCAGGGCTTATTTTTCAAGCCCTAATAAGGTATATACTTTAGAGGTAAAAAAATAAGCAAAAGAGGAGTGAAAATATAAATATAAACCTTAAACTGAATTAAGGAAGCAAGGAATAATGTAAGTCAACTAAATTCTCATTCTTTAGAATTAATAATTTTATTATAAATAAAAATATTAATACTAATAAAAATATAAAAAGCTTATAAATCAAGAAGTAATGATATACACATTATTTAGAAGTCATTATATTTCATTATTCTAATATCAGTGTCACTAAAGTCAACTACCAGCTGAATTTTTTTTTTTTAATGTTATTAGTGGGAATGGGAGAGGGAGGATTGGGATGAAGACTGTTTAAGCACTCTCTTCGGAATTACTTGATTTGTAACCATGGCAGGTAGTACTTTGATAAAATATTTTAAAATCCTTTAAAAGTATTCAAGAAGATGTGCATTTAAAAAAAGAAGAAGAAAATTTGAAATTTGTTTGGCTTCGTGGTTCCCAAACTTGAGTTTATTTACATCACACTGAGTCATGAAGGTCATGGGGAATAGTTAACATGGTAATTGAAGAACATGGGCTCTGCTCCTGGAATGTTTGGTTTGAATCATTCCTCTCTCACTCAACTTTTTAAATTCTCTTTGCTTTGATTTTCCTTCATCTAAATGATTGAAATGATTGTGAGAATTTTAGTGCTCAAATTGCAAGTATATGTACGTGTGTTTAGAATGTGCTGGCACAGAAAGGAAGACAGGGTGTTAGCTCTATATTTTTATTCATAAAGCTGATATTGCTAATGTCCCAGAAATGAGATTCATTGTATATTTCAAGGAATTGTAGTATTAAATGGTGAAGAAATTCAACGAGAATTGTTGAGTGCAGATCCACAGAGTGTCCCCTGGTCTGGGCCCCACTCCATCCCCATTGCCCCTATTGTCCTCCTTTCTCTTAAGAGCTTGTCCTGTGGAACACTAGAGCCTGCACATGGGGTTAGGGTTTAGGCTGGGGCTCATGACCACCCACTGACCTGATCTCTCTTTCTCTCCCTAGTGATCCCTCAGCAGGTCAGACAAGAAGACACTCATTAGAGACACACATTGACCTTCCAGGAGTCTAATTAGGGGGACAGGGGGCCAAAAAAATAATTTAAAAAAAGGAACAGAGGAATTTTATTGGCACAGAGCTAGGAATAGTTGGAAAGGACATTGTCTTTAAGGTCCTGGGCACTAACATGCCACCTGGTTGGTGGGCAAGTGGGAGACACTCAGGAGTTTTGGGCAGATGCAATTTCAGTATTTAATTTCTGAACTGTGTTAGTGCCTACACGTATTCAACATTACCTGGGACAGCTTTTAGGATATTGAAGGCTTATCCAAAAATCATTTCATCCTCATTCAGATATATCCACTGGGTATTATGAATTCATAAATGAAGATTGTTTCTAGAGCTCTTGGTGGCTTTTATTACCTCGGGGAATTTTAGCTTCCATTGGCCTTTGTGTTACCTTGACTTATCTCATGGTGTTTCCAATGATTCCCTGTCTTCCTTAGAAAGAAGGGAGGACTTAAACCTATTAATTTTTTCTTTTGAGGTAGGAGCATAGTCACCTTTATTTTCTTTTTCTTGGACTGTTAGCTGAACTATCAAGTCAGGGGAGAAAATGCTTCCTGAAAACTGTGAAGTTTTTCTGCTTTTCAGACTGCCTTAGGGACAGTCATCTCTGCTAAGTTATTCTCTCTCTCTCTCTGTCTCACTATCTCTTTCTCTCTCTCTCTCTCTCGATATCTATACATATATATGCATATGTGTGTGCATGCTGCATGAATGCATGTGTGTCTATATAGATGGATAAATAGAAATGTCTCACTCTGGCTCTCTTTTTTCATTTATTTTTGTCTCTGTCTCAAACATAAACACATAGCCTTATGTTTATTCTTCATAATGCTCTTGATCTATCTATATCTCTTCCAGTTCTCTCAGACATCCTAATTCATCTGTCTTACAAGAGAGGGCTGTACCTTATCCTTTCAGAAGATCCCAAATAATAAAATAATGTCATTTTGAGGTTATAATTGCAGAATCCAAGCAGATTATTATAAGGGTTTTAAAAAGAAACACTTAGGATAAACAAGTAAACAAAAACACCAAAGAGCTGTAAAAGCTATTAAGAATACCTTCCTTTTATCCTAATGTGGAAGAGGCTCCGCATGTTAATAAGTAGATGCTACATTTGGTAGTACTTTAGTTTGATTAGACATCCCCTGTCATCTCCAGTCACATGTGCATGTCTCAGGGAAGAGCCCAGACACAGGCAGACACACATATCAATACTTCTATGGGCATGCTAATCCCACGCAGACACACAGGCTCACACTCACAAACACAAACACAGAAAACACAAGGATACCGATACGCACATATACACATACTCAGAAACACACACACACTCACACGAACATACAACCACAGGCACACACACACAGACACATGCACTCTCAAAGTCCTGCTCAGTCCTTATACTTCTACCGTAATTTCACATATTACCTTTGTAATATGCTTTATTCCTTCCTGTGCTACTTGTAAAATAAAGGAAAATAAAGATAACAAATGCAAATGTAATTTATAATTTCACAGGCTTAAGGGAGAATTTTTTGCATAATGAAGCATGCAATTTAAGGGCATTGAGGTTGATTACTAACCTCACATATACTTTAAAGCAATCCTTGAAACATTTAATAAATACCACTACAAAGAGGCACTGACTCCAGGGTGCTTCAGATAAATTAGGTAGCTGTGTTGACAAAACTTCAAAGCTACAAGTGACAAGAGATCTTTGTGGAGTTTATTCTAAAATTTTAAATTTGTGGCAAAAAAATGTTCATTTTAAGTAATATCCATAGTAATTAAAATGGATCACTTTGGCTCTTGTTTTAGGACAACAGATGTAGATGCATTTATTTAGACAATGGGTGTGTCTATACACCTGAAGCAAAATTATTCATGACTAAAATTATTCATAGATCTGGTATAGTTCAGCATATTTACATTTACTCTATTTAGCACGTAGCAGGAATGTACCTAATATGAATAGGGTGCCGGAGGGAAAGGGTAAAATGACATTCGCTTACTTGAACACCACCATACCTCACTTCCCCATCTCAAGCTTCACCACTTTCTGAACTGTACATGAGAAATGGCCCAATCATTGGCTCTTAATAAATTGCACAGGCAATATAGCTTTTAAACTTTAGTGAGTATTAAACTCCAAAAGCCTATAATTTTCAAATTTTTTCATCCATAGACAAATTAGGTTATAATTTCCTTATCTGGTAAAGTCAATATAAGTTTTATCAGAATAATAACAAATGAAGAATTGAATAATGCTCTCTATATAACTTTAGACTTCTGTTTCTTGGCTGTTTTTCCAGCTTACTAAAAGCTAGTGGAGAAAGTTAAAGCTATCATAATTACTACATTTTATTTGAAAATATTGCAACCATATTTTCTAACACATTCACACATGCACATAGAGACATGCAGGTTATGGGTAAAGTACCATGGATATTAAAAACTAAAAACATCACAATCCCATTCACATATATATGTATGTTTTATGTGTTTGTGTGAGCTCCTACACACACACGCACACACACACACACACACAGGGAAATAATGAGCAAATTCTAGATTTATTTAGCATTATTCAGTATGAATTTGAGTATAAGCCAGATCCAGATTCTGTAGATTCCAGGTTCATCTTTCTGCCTACCTTACCCAGTCCCAAATGATAGGTCAAATGAAACTGATAAAAAAAATTCTCAAAACCAACCGGTCATAGGCTAGATAGTTGAACCAGACACTTCACAAATTTCTGGTTCCCATGTAACTATTCTGCTTTAAGACATAGGATGTGAGAATGGGAAAAGAAAGATAAACTTGCACACTGTGAAGGACACAAAATAACATATATTAATTTGCAGGTAGTAATCTATTAATATAAGTTGCTCATTGATTTCTAAGTATCAAAGAAAATATCATTTTAGAGATATTTCTATAGGTATGAGAAGGTCGAAACATACCAAGGAACCGAGCGTGCCTACAACTGCAAGCAAGAGAGTCCCAATCATCAGATATATGGGATCGAAGCCTCCCTCAATTAGTGGTGGAGTGGGCATCACCATCCCAGAGTCCTCAGGATTGGGAAACAAACTATGGACTAAAATAAACTTACTAGTATTCTACTATAAACTTATTTGATTCTAGCAATGGAAGAAATACCATTGTTGTGGAGGCAGTGACCCATGGAGGTCCTCGGATAAGGGAGAGGGAGAAACAGGTGTAAAAGAGGGGCATTTTCAGGACTTGGAAATCATCCTGAATGACATTACAACAACAGATATGGGCCATTGTGTATCCAGCCATAACCTACAGAGTCAAACGAGAAAGAGGTTAAACTACAATGCAAACTATAATCCACACTTAGTGGCAATGCTCCAAAATGTGTTTATCAATTGCAATGAATGTACCCCAGTGACGAAAGATGTTCCTAATGTGGGAAAATGTGGGAGGTGTGGGGAGCAGCCCATATGGGAATCCTCTATATATTCTCTGTAACATTTATGTAATCGAAGTATCTTTTGAAAAATAAAAAAGTGAAAAAAAATTGAAGGCTGTTAGTTGGACTCAGACCTCTCTGTTGTGCCTATGGGGAATGAAAGAGGAAAACAGATAAGCGTACTAGAAGGGATATCTTCTATTTTTCAGATCATAGCAATTAAAGACTGGCATTCTGAAAGAATAGTAAAACTAAACCTTGCATCCACTATGTGACCTAGTATTTTGTTTGAAAGCCAAGCATACCATTCCTTTGTTTCTGTTCTAACTGAATAATTGGAAGTCCCAATGCTTGTTTGACAACATAACAAAGGATTTTCTGAAGAGTTGTCTTTTAAATTAAACACCATGCTTCTAGGTTAAAATCAATATTTTCCGTTTTGTTTTTGTTAGTTAGTCCTCTACATCCTTGTTCCTTTCCTTTAAATTGGCACATTGTGATGGGGTGTTCTTTGGAATTAACATTTCTGTTGGGTAGTCTCATTGTTTGTCTAAGCTGTCCAAATGCCAGGAAGGTGGTGGAACTCAGGTGACAGGACAGAGCTGCTTTTTCTGATGCACTCTAGGAGAAATGTGATCACATCAGGTGCTGAGATAAGTGATGTGCACTCAATTTTCTCTGGTGTGGCATTTTCAAGTCTGTAGATTTGGGTAAATCATTCAACACATTTTTCTAGTTGCTTTCAAAACTTACCGAGGATAGTGATTTCAAAGAGACATTAAAGACTATTACCACTCCACATCCTGCCCAAATCTCCAGGTAAAAACTGATTTAAGGTTTTGATGTATATAAATAATGAGCTATTCTCCCTTCAAAAAAGAATGTTGTTTCCTTTGAGGACCTCTCTGACATCATCTACATGATTTATTTTTATTTTTCAAAACCCTCATTTAAATGTTAACTCTTTATTTTGCTCAAATAAGACTTCTTTGAAAATGTAATTGTATAATAGAAATGTGAATAAAGTCATTAAAGAGGACGCTCATCTATCCCAAAAAAGTGATCAAATCAGTTAACATCTTCTTTGTGTATCAATTTTAGTATTTTCCATTTGATGTTTAAATTTTTTTCTTATGGCTATAGATAAGATCTACAAAATACCTCAGAGATAGAATTTATCCTGCCATTGATAATGTTGGATTTTTATATATCGTGAAGAAATTTTAGAATTACATTACTTACGGAGTATTGTCTATGAGAATTGCTTTCAGGTTCTTTGTTTCTTTTCTGGCTATCACCATTATCTGGTCTTTGCTTCTAGAGGCTGCCACCTCCCTTCTCATGCATTCTCTTTTGTCCTCTCTCCCATAGTGATGGATCAAGTCCCTCTCTTGTTTCCAATCTCTCCCATTTCCCCTTCTGCCATATCTTTTTTAGTTTCTCTTTCACCAACAAGTAGCCAAAGCTATCTGATTTTTAAAGGTTCATGTGATTGGGCACATCAGATAATCCAGGATAATCTCCCTATTTTAAGATCAACTGATGAGTAACCTTAATTACAGTTGCCAAGTCCCCTTTACCATATAATGTAAATTATCCCTAGGTTTGAGGGATTAGGGCATGGACCTCTTTGAAGTACTCATTTGTGTGCCTACCACACTGAGCAAATTATTGAACCTCTGTATGCAAGTCTCTGTTTTATTTATTTTTTTAAAGATTCATTTATTTATTTATTAACTTATTTATTTATTTATTTATTTATCCCTGCCTTCTCATTTGTGCTTGCTGTCTGCTCTCTGTGTCTGTTGTGTGCTTGTCTTATTTTTTTTTAGAAGGAACCAAGAACTGAACCTGGGACCTCACATGTGGGAGGGAGGCACCCGTTGGCTTGAGCTACCTCTGCTCCCCACTTGTTGTATCTCGTGCTTGCTCGTTGTGTCTCTTCATTGCACCATCTTGTTGCATCATCTTGTAGTATCAGCTCACCATGCCAGCCCATCACATCAGCTTGCTGTCTTGCTTGTCTTCTTTAGAAGGCACTGGGAACCAAACCCAGGACTTCCCATGTGGCACGTTGGCACCCAACTGCTTGAGCCACATCTGCTTCCCAAGTCTCTGTTTTAAACTCTGAAATGATTATTATAAGAAAGAGATACCACATAGAATTTTGGTGAAGATAAAATGAAGGGATATATACAAATCACTTTGGTTCAACCCTGGCACAAGCTTAATATTTGCCATTATTTCCACCAAATAATAATTTTAATGCCACTATTGGTCTCCTTGTTTGTTTGGCATTTGTAAAATAAATACTTGTAAGGGAAAACAAAAGACATGGGACAAGTGATTAAGGAAGAAAACAAAATAAGAGAGTTGAAAATGCATGAAATAAAAGTTTATTCAATCTCAGAAATCGAAAATTATACTCTTTACTAGATATTTAGAGATATTTGAAGACTTGAGAAAATGTGAAATGAAGGATAAAAGAAAATAAATGAGTAAGATTAGTTATAAAAACAAAGCAGTGTGTTAAATAGGATATACTTTTAAGCTACTTATTTAATATACCCTAAAATACAGTAGTTCAATCAACATAAATTTAATTTTACTCCTATATACCAGTACAGACATAGGCAGGCTCTGTGAGTTACCCAGTAAAAGAGTATCCTTATGTCCTAGAGCTCTTCAACCCCATAGGCCAGGTTATTGTCCTTTTACATAGTTGAGGCTGTCACAGACCATCACTTCTGCATTCTAGAATGGATGAAGTAGGGAAAACAGAAGGGTGGGAGGAAGGAATTTCTTATATTATAATCTGGAAATAGCACTCATCCCTTCTGTTTTTATCCTATTGGCAAAATTTAGTCATATGCTGATGAGTACCTTCAAGGGTAGCAGAGAAATGCAAACTCTAAATGGTGACTATCTTCTTTGTTAAAATGTGGGATGGATAGTGCCATTAATAGAGGAATAGAGAAAGAATGGATTAAGATAAAATGATATATTTCTTCCAAAAGAGGTAATTTAACTAAATGGAAATCCTAATATACAAATTCAAAGAGAAAGTCAGAAAGAAAAGAAATAGTGTATATTTTAATATATTACATAATAGGCAATTTCTGCCTTCAAAACAACCTGTGAATTTTCACTCTTCTTCAGGTCACAGCAATCAAAATTGCTCCCATCACACTTCTACCAGAAGACTTCTGTGCATTTAATCCTAATTTACGTATTTTCTAAAAACCTCTGCTATCATGTCATTCAGGATATCAAGACCATACCCTCATATTCTAGGGTCATCTTCATTAACGTTAAACTTCTCTTCCAAGTATAAACACTCTTTAAATCTTTAATATGGCATTTTTAATTTCTTCCCAACATACACCCACTAGTCAGATCAGTCAACCTACTCAATTTTCTATTCTTTTGCAACTATAAATGATTGAAGTCAAAGACTGAGTATAAAGAGCTAAAGTTAAAGTGGAGATTTTTGCTTTTAGGTAGCACAGAGTGTCCAGAGCTGGATGAAAGGAGTCAAGTCAAAATGGATAGAGGAAATTTGACATGAAAATACCAAGGAAACCACCTCCAAACGTCATGTCCAGAAGGGTAATGGCTGCAGTAATTTGGAGATTCAGAGATAAATTTGAGCCTTGAATGGAGAAAAAATGAGTATGAAACCAAGTTAGATAGAAGCAACTGTGTTGTACTGAGTAGAAGCCAGCTTTGAATATTTTTTTAAAGATTTATTTTTATTTATTTATATATCCCCCCTTGCTGCTTGTGCTCACTGTGTTCAGGCTTTGCTTTGCGTTTTTCCATGTCTGCTTATCTCCCCCTGGTGCGTCAGCTCACTGCGTGGCGGCTTGCCTTCGCCAGGAGGCCCCAGGAACTGAACCTGGGGCCTCCCATGTGGTAAACCAGAGCCCAACCAATTGAGCCACAGCCGGTTCCCCAGCTTTGAATATTTTGTGGATCAAAGGCTATAGTTTTAGATGTAGGAAGACCTAAAAGGCAGGTGGCAGATTGATATGTATTTTCTTCTTTCTTTCTTCCTTCATTACTAGAATGCAGGAAGCCACAGGCAAATGTAGATCAGTGGATCATAAAGAGGGTGGAAAGACAGGCCAGTGGCATCTGGGACTTATGCAAGGAAGTACCAGTGCAGCTTGAGAAGAAAACAGGAAAGATCCTCAGTCCATGTGAGGAGACCATAAGAAGCGGGTGGTGGTCCAGCAGTTGCATAAAATTGACTACATATGGAGGACTGCGTAAATAAAATAATGGGACTTATATTTCTCACTACTAGAGAAAGGCAGTAGAAATATGAAAAGGGGTAAAGCTAGAGCGAACCCTGTGTTGTTGGATTGGAAATAATGTTGTAAACGCATGGTTTTATACACACACACACAGATCAATATATAGATGAAAGCATGAGTTTATCTGTTTGTTTCATATACAGATACACATTCCCTTGCATTGCTTACTGAAAGAGCCAAGGATCAGTGACTAGCACAATGATGACACATAGTGTCCCAATCTTGGTTCCTCAGTACTCTCCTCCACTAAAAAGAATTAAAGACTTCTTGGGAAAATGCCTGATTCTAAAGCTGGAGCAAAGAAAGAGCAAGATGAGACAAGCCTGTATTATTTTTTTGCAAGAAAATAAAGAAGTACTCAATCAGTGATGGGAACCAGTTAAAGGACATTGGAGCCAGTTTGCAGCCTCTCCCACAGGGACTTTGAGCATTAAAATATGTAACAACAAAATAATAATAATACATTTGACATATTGAATTTAAAAAGAATCTTTGAATTCATACTGACAAAAATAAATACATTCCATAAACGGGAAGAAAATAAACTCTTCTTTGCACTGGAATACCAAATAATACATGTAGAAGAAATTCTGGAATTAGAAAATCAAGATTTTGGCAACCAACCAGAGTAATAATTCAGGTAAAATATCAATGCATCATTTAGCTAGTAGGAGAAAGTGAGATGAAGCTTGGAATTTTAGATAGCCCCAAAGCATAATTTTCTAAAATTTATTAATTTAAAAATGGGAAAAAGTAACTTTACAGTGGTAAACCCTGATCGTCACCATATTGCTCAAATGATGAAAATGACCACCACCAGTCAAGGGAAATATAGGCATCATGTGACAATTGATTGGCTGTAATAAAAATAAAGTATCACTTCTGCAATAGTCAAGGCAAAAAATGAATAACCTGACTTTAGACCTGAGGAAATGTACCCAAACTCAAATTGAGAGACATTCTACAAAATATTAAGGTTATGAAATCAAGGCTAGCATTGGTATCATCTGAGGGCTCATTCATTTACAAGGCCCACCTGGATGGCTCTCATCTGAGACCTTAGCTGGTACTACCTGCCAGAACACTTACACGCACTCACACGTGGTCACTCCAGGATGCCTCAGTTTCCTGTTTTATGGTAGATGGTTTGAAGGGTAAGCTACCAGAGAGAAACCATCAGGAGGAAGCTGTATGTGTGTTCTCAAGCAGCCTCCACCTTTTGATGAAAGGAGTATTAAAGTATTATTGGATGTGTATTAAAGCCAAATTGAAATTCGCAAAGCATGAATGTCATCTCTGGGGCAAAGTTATGCAAGATTTTTTTTGTATTATTCTTATTACTTGCCTAAGTTTAAAATTGTTTCAAAATTGAAAAGAAGATTAAAATATTTGAACATATAATAAATCACAATAAATTACAGATAACAGTTTTGTGGAACATAGGAAAATGTTTTCTACATGATAAGTTATTTTTTTAAACCTTGTAAAAATCAAGTATATGATATTAAATTTAAATTCTGTAAAGTATTTTATATGGAAAAATAAAATTACATTGTCCATGTTTGTAGCTTTCTGAAGATAAGGTTTCATAGAGAGGTAGATCTTAGAGAATTTAGAAGCATAATTGGCTATCTTTTTCCTCAAACTATTCCTCTTGAATATCAATTGCCTTGGTAGGATTTTTGATAGTTGTTGGATTGCAAATAATTCAGGATTACAATCCCTGTTGAGTGACTGAAACCCAAGTCTTCTGTGCTGTTGATTGAAAGAGGATTCTGTAGTTTGGAACCATTTCGTTTTTGCTTTTGTTCTCTTGCTCAGTGGCAATGCCGAACTACCTTCCACGGTGGGATGCTAAATTTTATTGTTGACACAGAGCATCTCAATTTCTCTAGCCAAGATAGATAGATCCAATTCTTTTAACCCTCCCACTCCTGCCCAGAGGTAGCCCGGGGATCGCTGTCTTGACAAGGTAATTGTCTTGGTTTTCCCTGTTCTGCTATAACAAATTACAGACCAGTTGGCTTAAACAACAGGAATTTATTGTCTCACAGTTTGGGGGGCTAGATGTCCAAAATCAAGGTGTTGGCAGGCCATGCTTTCTCTGAAGTCTGTATCCTTCTGGTCGTGACTTGTCAGCAATCCATAACACAATCTTGACCTCCATCACATAGCCATTTGTCTCCTTCTGTCTCCTACTCCTGTGTCCCAATTTCCTCAGCTTATACAGGACTAAATCCTAACCTATTTCAGTTTGTCCTCATCTTAATAGAATTTTCAAAAATCTTATTTACAAATGAGTTCACATTCACAGGACTTGAACACATTTTTGGGGGACATGGTTCAATCTATAAAAGTAAATGTTCAGGTTGAAGCCCCCAAATTATAATCTGGCAGGAGAAATTACCAATTGCACACCAATTTTACATTTTTATTTTGAAATCATTGTAAATTCACATGCAGTTGAAAGAAATGATTCAGAGAGACACTGGGTAACCTTTACCCAATTTCCCCCCAATGGTAACATATTGCAAGATTATAATATCACAATCAAGGTATTGACATTGATACACTCAAGATCCAGAAGAGGTCCATTACCACAAGGATCCCTAATCTTGTCCTTTTATATAGCCACCCCCACTAACCCCCCCACACACACACTCTCCTTAACCTCTGACAACTGCCATCCTGTCCCCCAATACTATAATTTTGTAATTTCAAGAATATTGAATATGAAATCACATAGTATTCCATACTGTTTCATACTATATCATTGCCTTTTCTCACTCAGCATAATTCTCTGGAGATTCATCCCAGTTGTTTTATATCTCAGTAGTTTCCTTCCCTTTTATTACTGAGTCCATGGTATAAATGTACCACAGTTTATTTAACCATTCACCTATAGAAAGGCATGTGGGTTGTTTCAAAATTTGGCTATTACAAATAAAGCTACTGTTAACATTTGTGTATAGGTATTTGTGTAAACAAGTTTTAGTTTCTCTGCCCAAGAATACATTGCTTGTTTACATGGTAGGTGCATATTAATTTTGTAAGAAACTGCCGAACTTTTAAGAGTAACTAATATTTTATATATCTACAAGCACTATATAAATGATACAGTTTCTCCACATCCTCTCCAGCATTTGGTGAAGTCATTATTTATTATTAAAAATCTGTGGAGTGGTATTTCATTGTAGTTTTGATTTGCATTTCCCTATTCGCTATTGATATTAAACATCTTTTCATGTCCTTTGTCATCCATATATACACTTCAGCAAAATGTCTAGACATGTCTTTTCCCCGTTATCTAAATGGATTTTATGGATTTTTACCTTTCAGTATTGAGAGTTTTTAAAATATTATAGATACTAATTCTTTGTCAGATATAAGGTTGGCAGATATTTTCTCCTATTCTATGGCTCGTCTTTTCATCCTCTTAACAAGGTATTTCACAGAACAAATTTTAAAATTTTGGTGAGGAAGAATTTATTGATTTTTCATTTTATGGATTGCATTTTTGGTATCAAATTTAAAACTGCTTCACCAAACACTGAATTCCAGAGACTTTCTCTAATTTCTTTTTTAATTAGTTTTATGTTTTACATTTAAATCTGTGATCCATTTTTAGTTAATATTTGTATAGATTGAGTTTTAGATCAAATTGTTTATTTATTTTATTTATTTATTTGCTTGTTAATGCTCAATTTTTCCAGCACCATCTGTTGATAAGGGTATTATCCATTGAATTGCTTTTGCATCTTTGTCAAAAATCAGTTAGGTATATTTGTGTGTTCTATATCTGGGTTCTCTCTTCTGTTTCATTGATCTATGTGTCTGTTCCTCTGCCAATACCTGCAGTCTTAATTTCTTTATCATATAGTAGGCCTTAACATCTAGCAAAGTGATTCCTCCAACTTTATTCTTCTTACTCAAAATTCTTTAGCTATTACAAGGTCTGTGCCTATACATATAAAGTTTAAAATATATTTCTGTAACTAAAAGAAAATCTTGCTTAGTTTTTGATAGGAATTGCATTCAATCTAATGATAAATTTAAGAATTGTCAGTCTTCTAATTTATAAACATGTTATATCTCTCCATTTATTTAAGCATCTTTGATATCTTTCATAAACATTTTGTAATTTTCAGCATACAGGTACCACAAGTGTTTTATTATGCTTTTCATTTTCTCTGGAGTCATTGTAAATGGTATCATGTTTTCGATTTTGGTTCCTACATGTTCATTGTTAACATGTAAAATTTGATTGCATTTTTCATTTGTTGATCTTGTGTCCTTGTGTCCTGTGACTTTAATGATCTCACTTATTTTTTCAATTATTTTTTTTAAAATTCCTTGGAATTTTCTACATAAATAATCATATAATATACCAATAGAGATTATTTTATTTCTTCCTTTCGATCTATATGTCTTCTCTTTCTTTCTTTTTTGCCTTATTATAGTGGCTAGAAATTCCACTACTGTTTGAATAAGAGTGGTGAGTGAGAGTAGACATCCTTGCCTTGTTCCCAGTCTTAAAAGGAAGGCCATCAGTCTTTCACTGTAAAGTATGATGCAAGCTATAGGATTCTTGTATATGTCCTTTATCAATTTGAGGAATGTCCCCTCTATTCCTAATTTTCTGAGACTTTTTTTGTGATGAATGGGTAGGTTTGGTCAAATGTATTTTATATATCAATTGATATGGTCATTTTACTTTTCTTCTGTTGATGTGGGATATTATGCTGATTAAGTTTTGAATATTGAAACAGCTTTGCACACCATGGTCATGGTATATAACTCTCTTTATACATAGCTAGATTATGATTTGTTAATAAACTGTTAAAGATGTATGTGTCAAAATTTATGAGTGAAGGTAGTCTGCACTTCTTTTTTGCACTGTCTTATTTTGTGTTTTAGTGTTATGGTTATACTAATCTCATAAAATTAGTTGGGGAGTGTTCATCCTTCTATTTTCTGGAAAAGATTGTGTAAAATTGGTATTAACTCCTCATTAAATGTTTATACAGTTCTCCAGTAAAACCAGCCATACCTGGAGGTTTCTTTGTGAAAGCTTTTAAATTACAAATTCAAGCGTTAAGTTTTCTTATTTAGCCATTTTATTGAGATATATTCATAAATGATACAGTCCATCCAAAGTGTACATTTAATGAGTTTTGGTATAATCTGACTTGTGCATTCATCACTACAATCAATATTAGAGCATTTTCATTACTCCAAAAAGAATAAAAAACCAGCAACTCTAAGCAGTTTTAACTTTCAATCCCTCTATTCATCCCTTGCCATATATATCCTCTAATCTAATTCCATCTCTATAAATTTATTTATATATACACTGCCTTACATCTTCTGTTTTAAGATATTTTTTTTTACTGTTCTGGGTTCCTTTCCCTTCCAAATGAATTTGGTAATAGAATTTTCCATTTCTGCTCAGTAAGCTGTTGGAATTTTAACTGGATTGCATGAATCTGCAAATCAATTTGGGTATAATTCACAACAACTGTTATACCAACAAATTAGACAACCTACATAAAATGGAAAAATTCCTAGTAACACACAAACAACCAACACTGACTCCAGGAAAAAGAGAAGACATCAACAAGCCAATTTTAAATAAAAGAGATTGAAGCAGTCATCAAAAACCAATGAACAAAGAAAAGCCCAGGACCAGATGGCTTCACAGGGGAACTCTACCAATCATTCCAAAAATTAATACCAGTCCTGCTCAAACACTTCCTAAAAATTGAAGAGGCAGGAACACTACTTAACTCATTCTATGAGACCAGCATCACCTTAATATCAAAAGCCAGATAAGATAGTACAAGAAAGGAATTTTACAGATGAATTTCTCTTATGAATATAGGTGTCAAATCATCAACAAAATACTTGGAAATCAAATCCAACAGCACATTAAAAGAAGTATGCACCATGATCCAGTGGGTTTTATCCCAGGTGTGCAAGAGTGATTCAACATATGAAAATCAATTAATGTAATAAAACACTTTACCAAAACCAAGGGGAAAAATACATGATCATCTTAATTTATGGAGAAAAGGAATTTGACAAAATTCAGAGTCCTTTCTTGATAAACATTTGGAAAACAAGAATATAAGGAAACTTCCTTAACATCATAATGAACATATATGAAAACCAACAGCTAATATCATACTCAATGGTGAAAGACTGAAAGATTTTCCTCTAAGTTCTGGAACAAGACATGGATGCCCACTGTCATCACTGTTATTAAACATTGTGCTGAAATTCTAGCCAGAGAATTTAGGCAAGAAAAAGAAATAAAAGCATCCAAATTGCAAAGGAAGAAGTAAAACTTTTACTATTTGCAGATGCATGATCATATATATATATATAGAGAGAGAAAAGCAACTAGAGCTAATAAACAAATTCAGCAAAGTGGCATGGTACAAGATCAACATGGAAAAATCAGTAATGTTTCTGTTCACTACTAATGAGCAATCTGAGGTGGAAATCAAGAAAAAAATTCCATTCACAATAGAACTAAAAGAATCAAATTTCTAGGAATACTTTTAACCAAGACTGTAAAGGTCTTCTACACAGAAAACTACAAAACTTTGCTGAAATAAATCAAAGAAGATCTAAATAAATGGAAGGACAATCCATGTTCATGGATTGGAAGACTGAATATCATTAAGGTTTCACTTCTACCCAAAATGATTTGCAAGTTCCATGCCATCCCAATCAAAATTCCAACAACCTACTTGGAAGAAATGGAAAAGCTAATTATCAAATTTATTTGAAAGGGTAAGGGGCCTCAACAAGCCAAAATCATCTTAAAAAATAAGAACAAAGTTGGAGGACTCACACTTCTTGACTTTAAAGGTTATTACAAAGCAACAGTGGTTAAAACAGCAGGGTACTAGCACAAGGATAGGTATGTAAACAACTGGAATCGAATTGAGAGTTTAGTAATGGAAACTCAAAATTGTGCCAAATTGATTTTTACAAGGCTGCCAAGTCTACTCAGTTGGGAAAAAAAATAGTCTTTTCAACAAATGCTGCTGGGAGAACTGGATATACATATGCAAAAATATGATATCCATATACCAAAAATAAAAATTAACTCAAAATATATCAAAGACCTAATATAAAAACTAGGACTATAAAACTCCTAGAAGTAAATGAAGGGAAGCAGCTTCAGGATCTTTTGTTCAGCAATGTTTTCTTAGACTTTATACACAAAGCACAAGCAACAAAATAAAATCTAGATAAAAGGGGCTTCCTCAAAATTAAAAACTTTGGAGCATCAAAGGAGTTTGTCAAGAAAGTGCAAAGGCAGCCTACTCAATGGAGAAAGTATTTGGAAACCATATGTCCTGTAAGGGTTTAATATCCAGAATATATAAAGAAATACTACAACTCAACAATTAAAAGGCAAACAAACCAATTTTTAAAAAGTGGTCAAAAGATTTGAATAGACATTTCTCCAAAGAGGACTTAAAAATGGCAAAAAAGCATGTGAAAACATGCTAGCTATTAGAGAAATGCAAATCAAAACCAGAACGTTATCAATTCTCATCCACTAGAATGGTGGGCTACTATTTAAGAAAAACAGAAAACCACAAATCTTTGAGAGGATGTGGAGAAATAGGTACACTCATACATTGCTGGTGGGAATGTAAAATGGTGCAGCCACTGTGGAAGACAGTTTGGCAGTTCCTCAAGAAGCTAAATATAGACTATATGACCCAGCAATCCCACTACTAGATATATACCAGAAGAATTGAAAGCAGGGACTCAAACAGATTTTTGCACACAGATGTTTATAGTGGCATTATTCACAATTGGCAAAAGATGGAAGCACCCCAAGTGTCCGTCATCTGATGAATGGGATAGACAAAATATGGTGTATACATACAATGGCTCACTTTAGATCACTTTAATCTTTCTTTAGACTTTTATTTCAACTTGGAGCCTAGATTACTTTGCCCAATGTATTATTTATTAAATGTATTCTTTTATTATTTATTAAATTAGTATATTTCTGTAATAAACATTAACTATCATGTCAATACCGTTCATTACTGTTGTGATTATGTTCACAAAGAGACATTTTGCTCACCCCTAGTACCTTTTGGCACTTCACAATTTAAAATTCTGAAACGCTGAGATT